>BQNB010083756.1:0-25742 GCA_026074375.1 Tanacetum coccineum | reverse complement strand
ATTGAAAGAATAAGGACTAACGGTGTAAGGGTATTTCAACAAAGAAGGACTAGAATGAACAAAGGACTAGTGGTGTAATTGAACTTGAATTTCAAGGACTGCATTTGCCATTTCATATTTTGGTTTAATAATTAAATTTTTTCCCCACCATTCTCTTTTCTTCTTCGTTTTTCAAATATATAAAATGTTCACGTTTGTAAATCTGATCTCGCAGAGTGGTACGTTTATCGTCGGTAGAAAATAAATATACCACGATGATCGAAACGAGTTCACGATCGTAATGGTATAGAAAAAAAGTCCCGTCGCTAACCGACACTCGAAACCGAAAAATCCGAAATTACCTTGTAGATCGGTTCCTAATGTTTTTGATAGTTCGGTTCCCAAATGGAAACAAGTTGTTCGGTTCACACTTGGACAAGTTGTTCGGTTCACACTTGAAACGAGTTGTTTGGTTCACACTTGAAACAAGTTGTTCGGTTCACACTTAGACAAGTTGTTCGGTTCACACTTGAAACGAGTTGTTCGGTTCACACTTGAAACAAGTTGTTCGGTTCACACTGGGACAAGTTGTTACGTTCACACTTGAAACAAGTTGTTCGGTTCACACTTAGACAAGTTGTTCGGTTCACACTTGAAACGAGTTGTTCGGTTCACACTTGAAACAAGTTGTTCGGTTCACACTGGGACAAGTTGTTACGTTCACACTTGAAACAAGTTGTTCGGTTCACACTTAAAACGAGTTGTTCGGTTCACACTTGAAACAAGTTGTTCGGTTGCCAAAATGTAATTAGTATATCGGTTGCAAGTAGTTCGGTTCGACAGAATATCAAACACCTTGAACGCGTCTTCTTTTTCACACTGTGTACAAACAAAAATAAGCCACCGATACGACAAAAAAAACTTGAAAGATCAATAAATAAGCTACGAAACAAGAAAATTTGGACTCGAGAATAAGCTAAAACCAGAAAATAAGCAAAAAATACAATAAGCTTCCTCAAATGATCTCGTTTACCACAAGAGGATAAGCCAACGATAACTACAACGAAGCTTATTTTTACAGCGAGACAAAGCTACGAAACGATTTTTTCCAAAAAAGACGAGGTTACTTTTTTTCTTTGCGAAACCAAAAAACGCACCCTTATTACTGTTGTGCACAAACAAGCAGGATTACCCGCGCGTTGCTACGGGTCGTTATTTTTTTGCGAGTTGTTGCGAGGCATTATTAATTTTTTATTTTGTGCGGGTTTATTTTTTCGGCCTCATGTTTAATAGTTTGTTTTTTTCTTATATGGGCTTATGTGTGGGGCTCATGTTTAAAGGTTTCTTTTTTTGGCTATACGAGTTTTTTTTTAATATAATTTTATGGGAACGTGGGCTTTAAATGAGAAGCGACCAAGCGTTACCAGGGCATTATTTTTATTGTAGTTTTGTGCCGCGGTTTTTTTTTTTTTCCGGTCTCATGTTTTAATATTGCGAGTTCATTCTTGTGTTAAAATTTTTTTTTTATTTTTTTCTATTATTTTAATTTGTGCGGGTTTATTTTTTCGGTCTCATTAAGTAGTTTGTTTTTATATGACAAATGTGTTGGGCCTCATGTCGCCGCGGGTATTTTTTTATCTGAATTGCGGGTTTATTTTTGTGTTAAAATTTTATTTTTATTTTTTTCTATTTTTTATTTGTACGGGTTTATTTTTTCGGTCTCATGTTTAATAGTTTGTTTTTTTATATGGGCTTATGTGTTGGGCCTCATGTCGCGGGTATTTTTTTATCTGAATAAGTCAATACTTTTGTAATATTTTTTTCTATTTTGTGCCGAGCGATTTTTTTACATTGCCTACAAAAAACAAAAAAAAAAGCCAAATGGGCCGGCCCAAGTTGGGAGCCCAACAAAATCACTGTACCAGCCCACTGTCAAAACGACAGTGTATAAGCTGGGGAATAAGTATAACAAGCAAAAGAACCCGCGCGTTGCGGCGGAGCTAATTTTTTCCCGAATAATTTTTTTTACGTTTCGGGGGGTTTTTTTCGGCGATGCGTTATGGAATTTTTAATATTTTCTTTTTTTGTATGATTCGGGGAAAAAAAAATTGCGTTGGGACGGGCTAATTTTTTCCCGAATATTTTCTTTTTTTGGGAAGGTTTTGTAAATTTTTTTACGGGAATTTTTGTGCAAGAAAATCGTAAATAGTTAAAAGGTGAGGGTCCGTTTTGTATTTTTTTTTACATTAGGTCAAATTTTAGGCTATTTTTGGGTTTTTTTTTGGCTAATTTTTATTTTTTTCTCTAATATTCCTTTTTTTGTATGATACGGAATTTTTTTGCGTTGCGGGACGTGTTAATTTTTTCCGAAATTTTCTTTTTTTGGAGGTTCGATATCATTTTGTTTGCCGATGAATGTAAAAAAGTTTGAACAAAAAAAACTTGACGTGGTTTATTTTTATTTTTTGTACGGGATTTTTTTGGGTAAAGAAAATCGTAAATAGTTAAAAGTGAGGACCGTTTTGTATTATTTTTTTACTTTGGGGCCAGATTCCAGGCGAATTTTGGGCTAGTTTTTTTTTTTTTTTTTACTTGGGCCAGATGTATTTTGGCCAATTTATGCGAATTTTAGTCTAGTTTGTCGACAAATGTGTATATTAGTAATAATTTTTTTATACGGCTTATGTGTTGGGCCTCATGTTTAAAGTGTTGTTTTTTTTTTGCTATAAGGGTTTTTTTTAATATAATGGGTTGTACGTTTGTATATCGATTATTTTAAAGTTATTAGGTATCAAAGATGTTTCCGCGGGTATTTTTTTTATCTGAATAAATCGGAACTTTTGTAATATTTTTTTCCCTCCTACTTTGTGCATACAATTTTTTTTTAAAAAAAACAAAAGCAAAATAATTAAAAAAACAAAAAATAAAATCGGGCTGGCCCAAAATGGGAGCCCGTTATTGTAGCACTGTAGATCCACTGTCAAAACGACAGTGGATTTGTCCGTGAATGTGTAATATAGTAATTTGTTGCAAAAAAATATTAGCCCAACTTTGAAATTAGAACAACCCAATATCAATAGTTATAGTAAACCGGAATTTTGAAAACCAAAAAATATGACTATTGTAAATAAGCTACGGAAAGAAGAAAAAAATAAGCCGAGAATAAGCTCAATACAAAACCACGAAATAAACACTAAACCCACCCGTGGCGAGTGATACCAAATGTTATCCCAAAACTTAACCCATATCACAACAATAAGCAATACCAAATAAGCAATAAGCTAGAAAAAATAGAGAAAATTAGTAGAGAGAGAAACAAGAGAGAGATTATATTAGAGAGAAGATTGGTGAGTTACAAATGAAAGCAAATGCAACTAACACCCTCTCCATGTGTGCAGAGGGTCCTATTTATACCCTTGACCAATCTAATGGCGTATGGGCTTTCTAACTTGAGCTGGGCTTGGCTTATCTTGGGCTTCGAGCCCGAAACATGGACAATATTATATTACAATCCAAGCCCATTTAACCCGACTAGCCTATTACTTAACGAGAGTATCTTTGACTTAATAAGACCGATAACATTCTTGTTTGACTTAATATAATTAAGGCTATCGTATATATACTATTGGGCCTTGGTTTTGGGCTTAGAACGTATTTTGGATACATAAAAAGTCTAATGGACCCTTATTGGGCCTTAAAGCCCAATAAGCATTAACTAGTTATTTTGGGAGTTTTGACAAGCTTTTGGAAAGTGAAACGTACTTGTGAAATTATATAGAAGGTTGTTTTGAGAAAGTATCTTAGTAAACGTGGTGAAATGTGATTTTTTGAAATTTGGTTCGGAAAGTGTCGAAATGTTGAAATTGTTTGAAAATAAGGTTGGATAACCTTGGAAAACGTCATATAAACGTACGGGTCATGCTGAAATTTTGTAAAAAGTCTATACTTAGAATTTTTACTTAAAATGTAAATTTTATTTTTAATAATAAAATATTATTTTAATAAGTCGACTAAAAGATGAAAAATATAATTTTTCTCGAAACTTTTCCAAAATGTTTAGTAAACATAAACGTTCTATTTTGTATAGTATAAACGATATATTTATGGTAACTAAGCGTACCGAATGGACCTATCGAAGTATATTTATAATTATTTATTATAAATATTTACTTATATTACTTATCTATTTTGCTAAATAGTATAAGTATATTGTACTCAGATACGGTTTTGATATGGTATTGTGGAGTCATGTCGTTAACCATCACACTACTAAAACGTTTAAGATAATCGTACAACGCATCTAACCTCTATGCATCAAAACCGAAAAAACTGTTTGGAAATGAATGATTTAAAATGGGACATTAACTGGACTAGGTCGTGTGCGACGTCGTTGCATTGCTTGTGATTTGAGTTTACTATTGGAGACTGTTGCTTGAGGTGAGTTCTCGTAGCCCCACTTTTTACTGTTTTTCCTTTGGGGAAAATGATACTTAAATATGTTTTGAACTGTTTTTCTTAACTGTGCAAAACGTGATTTCGTTTTTAGGACAATCTATGTGCTTATGACTGCTATGTGAATGATATGCATTGGTATGCTATGCTGTGTGATCTTTCTGGGTGGTTCTTCACCCTAATTAGCTTCAGCTGGTAGGCATTAGGTGTGGTATGTCATCGGGGTTGCGACCCTATGAGCGTTGGTACGCGCTGATGATCAGACTAGCGGGGATGCTAGGTCTGGGTACATGATTAGCGAGGATACTAAGTCATGGGTTGTTCGCATATATTCACTGTCATATAGCACAATTGTCCAACTGATTGAAAATTTTGGCACAGCGACTGGGTATTAAGTCAAAACCTACGAGCTCACCAACATTATTATTGATGTTTTCGAGTATCATTTTCAGGTGATGTTAATGATCGTTAGAATATGGTGCTTGTAGCAGACTTAGAGAATCCCGTAGGAATCTTGTTTGAAAAGTCTTGCATTTGATGTACGCTTTGGATTTTGGTTTTCTTGAGGATCAAGATAAGATTTCATAGACCCCTGTGTGGGCTTAAGTTTGTAATATATGGCGACTATGTGTTGTGTTCTTGATCTGGGACATCACTCAAGGTTTCATTAAGGTTGATGGTCATCATGACACTATTCATTTATGCATTTTAGATTTCTCTATTTTGTATATTATGTTGTGATTGATCATTTCGTTGCACTTTCGTGTTTCCGCCTATGACGGGGTGTGACAGATTCCGTCTCCACCGTCTGAGAAGTCACAAGTTTGATCAAAAACTTTACTTTCTTAGCACTTTTGGTGAAGGCTTCAGAATGGAAGTCGCAAGCTTGAAGTGTTGTATTTTTTGTCTAGTTTCTTCTCGAATCGAGCCCAAGTCACGTGCTTTTCCTCCAAATGCTAAAACATCAAAAAAGAAACGATTAAGTACAATATATGGGCATATTTGCATGATTTAGGGGTCAAATGGACCCGAAAAAGTGTATAAAGTGACCCCCGCATCAGGCACCGCCCATACCTTACAAGTGCATCCGCCCTGGCTGAGGGCCCGTTTAGTTTACGAGAAATATCGCATATTTTCAGGAAAATTTTCATGTGAAAAGGAAAATATTGAAAATCCGTTTAGTCGCATTTTTCCCCAACATTTTTCAGAGTATAAATTGGAGTAAAATGATGGGCTTTTGGCAGCTTTAAAACAAATACAACTGGTGAAAAAAAGCAATTTTCATGAGCTAGTAATCTCTATATGTGGAAACATCTTCATTTTTAGAGAGTGAGAATGAAGCTAGTAATTGAAGCATGCATCATACCCACATGTATGGTGGTGGTCATCTCCAGCTAGCTAAAAAAAAAGTTGCTCTTGGCATACATGTACGCAAATAATCTACTTGCTTTTGCACTTCAGATTTCATGGACCAATTTCTGAAAACACATGCGTTCAAACTTCTAAATCAAGACTAAATGTCTGTTCATTTGAGTAGCAACACTTAAAAGATCTGTAAATAAATACCACATGCTTACTTCTTAAGTAGTAAACTTTTTTTTAAAGTTATATTCAAGTTTTCTGGAGATCATGAGGACAACAAACTTGTTATCGACGATAATAAGAGCATATAGATGGATGAGAGACAAACACATATGATTGATCTTCTACTTATGCCAATGAATAGTATTAACGATTTGGCAGCTAACACCTGGTTCAGATATATATATATATATACACTAAATTCGAACTCGATCAGTGAAAAACAACCATGAAATGAAAAACAACAAAAGCGAAAATATAAAGAGGACCTAGCCTCTCCCAAAACGTGCGACATGCATGAAAAATGTGGACCTAGACTATGAACCAAAACCAACACTGTGAAACAACTTGGCTAATGTGATGTTAGAAATTCAATGCAAATCCCAATATAGTTTCTGCCATTACAAAAAAATGAAGGAAATTTTTTTTTCTAACGGAATTTTGACGACAAGAATAAGTTATATTATCTTCCTTGCGAAGAAAAATTCGGTTGGAATTAGCAACCGGTTTTTGATGGGAAATCTTCTTGACCGCTTTTGCAAATTTTTAGAAGTATGCAACAAATACATTTGCAAATTTTCTTTGCATTAGTGGTGCATGCATGTTGCAACTCGCTGCATCTTAAACAACAAACATGTTGAGTTGGTATCAGATAACATAATGGGGTGTTTGGGTCTGTGATTTTGAATCTATTATCATGATGTGGAGGAATTAAAATAAAATAAAAGCTCGCAATACTATACTGAGTATGTTGCAGGACAGTCACTTCAACAAGTATATTATATCATCGAGGTTGTATCAATTCACTTAAATCAGTGACTTTCTATCACACTTTTTTTATTTACTTCTAACTTGGTTTTCGACATTTTCAGCTGAGTATACAACGGAGTCTGAACTCGGAATCCAGCCATCGCAACAAAATCAAATCAGTTAAACCACTCATTTTTCAAGAGGTTGGCGTGACAAGTTCTAAGTTATTTGCAACTAGCACAAACTGAACATGAGACCTCACACATTTTAATATGTTAATCAAAGATCTTTTTACCAGCATGCCATCCATGAGTGGTTACTTTCTATCACGTTTGTTACTGTGAAACATTTTTCCAAATTTGTAAATACTTTAGAATAATGTCTTTTTTTAATACAAGTTATAAACCGGGTACATACTAGTCAAGTAAAATCGTACACTAAGTTTGTCGAATTCAAAAAGTTGAGAGATTTAAGCTACTTTTTTTTTTCACGTTGTATCAAAAATGAACCATAAATAATTTTCTAAAAAAAAAAAAAAAACCTTTACATTTAACATAAAAACAGCGACCATTATACTAAAATATATTAAAAATAATAAAATCAAATATATATCATCATCTTATACTACGAAACAAGTGTTGTTGTTTGGTTTTTTAAGTAATTTAAATTGTAGTTATTATTTCCTATTTAGTTTTGCTTAGCTCTTATTATTAACAACCTTCCCCAACATAACTACAAAAAAAAAAAAAAAAACAAAAAAAATAAAAATAAAAAATAAAAAAAAAAAACAAAACTCGCCACATAAATAACATACACATCAAAACCTATACACTAATGTAAAAAAAATGTCAAGTTTAATTCTTTTTACAAATCACTTAACCATTTTTGAATTCCTTTAACAAGTAATGTGTTTGTTTTAAACTATGTACGTGCGGGTCAGAAAAGTGGAATTCTCATTCACCTTTTTTCATATTTTAACCATAAATTGAAAAGTCCATTATATCATTCTCACTTTTTTTTGGTAAAGGGTTTCCCCGGTAAATTTTATTACTTCAAAAAACATTTAAGTACAAAGGATGAGGGTGAGTCCCACATCTCCGCCCGTTACATAGGCAAAACTACTTATAGGAAGGTACACAAAGTGACTAGACTACAAAAAAAACAAGAAACTATTTCTTCCTATGACCTCGAACTTTGATATCCAAATTATCGCATATCTCTTGAAGCTTGTCAGGAAGATCCTGACCTTCATACATATCATTATCGTATGGGTCTTCATCATAGTCACCATTCTCATAAGAATCCCTCCATTGTTCCAGCAAACTTTGAGTTTCAAAACCAACCCTTTCTGAAGCCATAAAACGAGCCATATCATTATAAACTGATTTAACCTCATCCTCACTATCATGATCACCCGGATAATCAACCCTTTTAGGCGGTTTAGCATCATCATCCACTAGAGTAATTTTCCCATCAATAATTAGCTTTTCAAACTTCCCAATTTTCTCAACAATAGGGGTAGTGCTAGTACTACTAGTTTCAACATTCTAGAACGAGGAGCCACTAGAATTGGCCCCGTTACTAGCCAAATTTAAAGTCCCCCCATTGGTACCCAACTCCTCATCATTATCAACTAAGTTAAGCACATCAAATGAGTTTGAATTACTAACCTCTTTAGTAGGCTCCACAACTTTCTTCTATATCATTCTCACTTTTTCCATTCTCATTTTCTTCTTAATAAAAAAGGGACTTATAAAACATCAAATATACACCATTCTAAACTCTAATATCTCGTTCCATCATCCATTCTAACAGCCGTTTGTAATTATCTTTAAATTTTTTGGTTTTTACGTTTTTATCCGGTTTTATACGTTTTTGTACGTTTTCATCTGTTTTGATAAGTTTTCATCCGTTGTTATATGCTTTTATCTGTTTTCATCCGTTTTCATCAATTTTAACCGTTATCCTACGTTTTCGTCCGTTTTTGTACATTATTATTCGTTTTTATACGTTTTCATCCTTTTTAACCATTTCCCTACGTTTACGTTTTTTACGTTTTTATATTTTAGTACGTTTTTATACGTTTTCATTTGTTTTTGTACGTTTTATATACTTTCTTATACGTTTTTGTATTTTTTTTATACTTTATGTCCGTTTTTGTTTTACGTTTTATACGTATGCATCCGTTTTTATTCGTGTTCGTAGGTTTTTGTACGTTTTTTACACGTTTTCATATGTAAAAAAAAACATATAATAACATATAAAAACGGATGAAAACAATAATAACGTACAAAAACGAATGAAACGGATGAAACCGTTTAAAAACGGATGAATACGTATAAATATGGATGAAAACGTATAAAAACGGATGAAAACGTAAAAAAACGAATGAAAACGTATAAAAACGAATGAAAACGGATGGAAACATATATAAAGTATGAAACGGATGAAAACGGTAAAACGTATAAAAACGGATAAAACCTATAAAAACTGATGTAAACGTATAAAAACGGATGAAAACGTATAAAAACAGATAAAAACATATAAAAATGGTTGAAAACGTACAAAATCATAAAAAAAACGTATGAAAATGTACAAAGATCCAATATGAGAAATAGTTGACTATAAAAAGAAAAATGCTTGAAAATAACTTCATCTAAACATATTTTATTTTTTAGAAAAGGAAAAATATAATTGCGTCTAAACGGATTTTCAAAATTCTCAACTCTTTTTTACAAAAGAAAACATTTCTTTTTCTAAAAATTTAGAAACGAGATAACAAGAAAACTTTTTACCAAATAAACGGCCCTTGCGCTTTTATGGCAATTAAAAAGTGATAAAAAATTAAAAGATGCTAAATAAAACCAGTAAAAAAAAGTTGTATATGTGTCATCATAAGCTACGTGAAGCATAAGGTGTTTACGCTGCGTTCTCGAGTTTAGGACGGTAGAAAAAGAAAAGAATGGGAGGGGCAAAGAAAGAAAAGAAAGGATATCATACAATCTTGTTTGCGTTCTCGAGTCGGACAAAATAGAAAGGAAATGCAAGGAAAGTGTGTATGATCCATGTTCTTAAGTTGAAAGGAAAGTAATGTAAATATGACAATTTACTACAATGCCCCTCTTGTATATTAGCCTTTCTAGTTGGTGGGGGTAATATAGTCTTTCTAACCAAAATATAAAATGTATCATTTCCTTTCCTAGGCAATCCTCCCAAAAATGGGAGGATAACTTTGGTCTAAAATTTCCCCCCTCTTTCTTATGTAAATCCTTTCTTTTCATTTTTATAAAAACTTAAGAACACAAGATTATGTATATTTCTTAGCATTTCCTTTCTTTTTTCCTCAAAAACAAACTCGAGAACGCAGCGTTAATGTGAGATGGTGGTGGACTCTAGAAGAAAAAATAGTCAATTTTGTAGTACCACTAAGACTCTAAGGCTGCATGGAGTAAGGCACTTTTCACCATTCAAAATCAAAAGTGACTTTCAATTTGTTATGCCGGTGTCATAAACTCACGCGCGAGTTCGAGCTTCAGAGGTGAACCACTCACCACCGGTGAGTGGTAACTTGGTGGACCCATTTTTTTTTATTTAATTTTTTTTATTTGGTTTATGAGTGTGTGTGAGTATTTAGTGGGGTATATTTTATATAAAGTGAGTATTTTAATGAAATTGAGTTTAGTTGAAAGGTGAGTGTTATTACGGTTGAAAGGTGAGTGGTAAAGTTGAAGAGAGAAAGCTGACGTGGCGCTGAGGTGTAAGGTGAGTTTGGTCTTGTTACTCCATCCAGCCTAAGAGGCAGACATATAAATAGATTTGTGAGGCACGTCTCTATATATATTCCTTTACATCCGCTTTATCTTTCCAATTTTCAAAACATATGAAATAAAAAGATTCCTACGTTTTGATGATTTGAAACGAGGGGGCCGGAGGCCAAATGAACGTCTCGAAGACCGCGGAAAAATACGTACTCAAATGTGTTTCTGTCTCCGAACCTCCATTTGGGTTAGCTGATGTAAAGAAAGCCATTCCACCACGCTACTTCAAACGCTCACTTTAGCAGGTATCAATGTGTGTGCATGCTACTCATTTTTTTAGGCAAAAAATAGCCTGCTATAAATAAACATTAGGACAAATTGCAGAAAAAAAGTACTCCCTCCGTCCCTAAATAAGTGTCAACTATTGACTTTCAAAGTCATTTTTCTTCAACTTTGACCATAAATTATTTTGTTTGTGTTATATAATACTTGATGAAAATCATATCTATGAAAATACATTGAAAACTCAATCCATTCATATATTTTGCATCAAATATTATATAGCACAATCAAAATAATTTAAGTTTAAGGTTTCAAAAGTTTGTGTATGAATTGAAGATAATTGACTTCGAGTAAAGAAAAAAGTCAACTATTGTGGGTCACTTTTATTTAGGGGTACGGAACGGAGCGGAGTTAAGTAAAGGTAGTTTTGGGGTGTATGTATTGTTATTGTATATAGTTAAGAATTGTAAAGTTACATGTATCAAACCTTCTAGGTTGCTTTAGAATTTGATATTTTAGGATACATGTAAATTGGGTTTGGTTTATAACTAAGGGACTGTGTTTTTTCTCTCGTATCTAAGGTAGTCAATTTAGTTTTTCATTATCGGATTTTCGTTATTTTTTAGAAAAGATGTAGCCTTGTCTTCATGTTAACTGTAAATGGTTAATTAATGTAATGTATCATTTATAATTGAGATTTAAAAGTCTTTTTTCGGCTTGCTAAACTCCCTTTTTATCTAAAAAATTTTCCTAACTTTCCTTATTTTAAAATTTTAACTTTGTCATTATTATCGTTCACTCCTAGTATAATATAATTAAAATAAAATAACCTCGCATTGCATATAATATTTATTTATTATAAATTTTTTGCGGAAAACTTTATATTTGGTTAACAGTCTTTCGGCCCGATGGCCTTCTTTGTCATTTGTATGTAATAGGTTCGGCCCATTATGCTTACTATATATGTATACTCTTGTCCTTCATCTCAATAATATAATAGATAAAAATACACATTTACATGGTATCTGGCCCTTCTCAAAGCGGATCCCAAAAACCCGATAAATCTATCAAAACTCACCTAGATTAACAGTTCGAACTATCATCTGCCATGACAAAATCGAATACACCACTACACCCCCTTGTTACTGCCCTTAATTCTTTTACCTTGTGTTTTCGAAAAAATATACTGCACGATGATAGGTTAATTTGTGGGTTTTGGTTAATAACATTCAATTAGGTTCGTATCCCGAATAAATCGATCTTCAGGAAAATCGAGCTTTACTTCCAATTGGGAGTTATTTTTCAAAGGGCACACCCAACTGCAGCACCAGCAATAAGCAGAGCTCGCAACTCTTTTAAAGTGCTACTAAAAATCCACATCGATGGATCGACGTCCACTATGATCCACCAACCGCTACGAATGGATCACGATTGACGCTCTATAGTTTAAAAATACATTGATCATCTCTGCTTTACCTTTCTCCAATAGGTGCTTCGGATAAAAGGTTTGATCAGCAACTGCACATCTGAACGAGTCACAAACCCTTTGTTGCTTTGATTCGGTTGAAGCCCGACTGGGAGAGTGACTGATTGGGTTGTCCTTGGGACACCATTCGCGATAAAAACCATTTTCCTAAGAAAAACATAAAGGAAACGTACGTTTTTGATTCTCAAAGGTTGTGTGTGTGTAGTGAACTAGGTGTATACAAATGGGCACGACACACCAGTCGCCTACTTCTACAAGATTGATTCCTATTATCACTCTTCTTACGACCTTGGGTCGACCCTATGGATGATGACGATTTTCACTATGCCATTATACGGCCTAAGTGAAAATAAGGAAGCCTTGCTCAAATAATTGTCACAAAGATCCACTTTCCTTGACCTAGCTAAATGTTCGCTCCATGGTCTACGAATGAGGAGATTAGAGTTGGTCTCCGGTCTATTAGCGATATCTCTATCTCACTACATCAAGCTCACCACAAACGTGCTTCTTGTACATCACAACCTCGGATTCAAGACAACCGCAAAATATGTGATCGCGATGTCGTAATGAGAACAGGCGAGATTGCCGCAACTTAGGGGGAGGTTATTGCGTTGGGGGAGAATTGTCCGTTTATTCATGCCTATCCAAAAGCACAACAACCGCTCAGAATCATTCAATATAATTCTGCTCATGCAAAGGGCCTGTACAAATGGTCCTTTATTCAGCCAAGCAACAACACTTTATCCTCATTCAGGCCAAACAAAACCTATTGCGCCCAGTATGGCTTATCCTTTTCCGTGGCGTCAGCAAAACCAGTTCAAATAACACCAATGGGCTTAAGGCCCAATGCCCTATAGGAATTAGCAAACAACCCACACAGCCCACGTTCGGGTTCAATGGCACCAGAGGGCCCTCTATCGGATGCTGTACTAAACCAATATGCTCCTGGGTTGAATAGTCAAGGAACATCTGTACATGCTCTTAATACTTTGACCTGTAAAGGTCGGCTAACTCAAATTGGAACATGGATATGTTGGTGAGTCATCTCACATTAACTTTGTTAATAATCTTAGTATATTTTAATTCTTCATATATCATCTGTTCTTTGTTGGTGACGGGAAATTTATTATTGTCACCAACACGGGGCCATAGCACGCTAACCAAACTCCCTACCGTATCACTCACTTAAATAATGTTCTACATTACACCAATATTGTCAAAACCGTAATTATGTATCGTCTAATTCGTTCGTGGAAAATAAATGTACAATTGATATTTTGACGAGTTTGGTTTTTCTGTAAATGATTTCTTGACCGTCACAATTCTTCTCAGATTATGACAAGAACGGCGTGACTAGTATCCAGACTCGTCTCGTCGTTACCCTCAAGCTTGTATGGTTGGTCAGCAAACGTTGGCACCAACGGACTTGGTCAATAGGGAAGTGTAGTGCTACGTTCGTTAGTTTCTAATTATGTAATTTCATGTAATAAGATACAGTCCTTCCGTGCTTAGCCATGCTTGTCCAGCTTGGCAACAGTGAGGCTTCATTTCTACTTTCAGAAAAACTATTGTTAAGGCTCCTCTTGATATTATCCATTATGATTTATGGACTATCTCTTTACTAGTGTTTTGGGGATTTAAATATTATGTCTTGTTCTTTGATCATTTCTCACATTACTTAATGGGAGTCCCTTTACGGAATAAGTCGGATGTATGTTGTCTAAAATTTTATTCTCTTTCGAGCTTATGTTAAGACATTCTTATATTGTGACATTTAAATCTTTGCAAAGTGATCAATGGATGTGAGTTTGACATACTTGCCCTTCACAACTATTTGTGACCAAATGGTATTTCAGTCGTTTCTATTGTCCCAAGACTCACAACAAAATAGGTATAATCTGAGTACGAATGATACGCACTTCATACAACTTGATTCGTACTTCTAATTTTCCAAGCTCACTGTCACCTACATTTTGGAGTTTTGAAGCTCTTCACATGGCGCTACTATTGACACTTTCTTACCTCACCGCCATCAACAATGAAATAACTACACTGCTTTTTTAAAACAACACCGAACTCTTGCTGATCTTGTTATGTTTGGGTGCCTTTGCTTTCTCATCTTCTATAAATCACAAAACGTGAACAAGGGTACCACCCGCAATTTTTTCTGGGATATCGACAATCACCGCGGTTATCGATGCTTTAGACATAAAACGAACAATCATCTTATTCTGTCATGTAACATTTGTTGAGGCCAGTTTTCCCATATGTGATCTTATGATTTTTACTCATGACTCACCTTCTCGTACACTAATTTTTTGGACCTTCGCCCAAATCATACATCTACACACATATTCAAACTCACTTCTGCATCACACTTCCCACACGAAGCCTACTCCAACCGGATCACAAACACATGAGTTTAGCCATTACCCATCACAAATAATGTACCAGCCCATATCAAGACGCTTCTCTTTTAAACAACTCTTTCTACACACTTTCCACATAATCCCCTCGACTCACCCATGGTCACTCGCTTTCGTGTACGGTACTAATACGTCCCACTCAACGTTTTTAACTTACACGTGATCTCCACCTCATTTCACACTATTCCTAGTACTACCAATTGCTTTTCGTGACCAACTTGGTTATCGTTTGCTTATGCTTGATGAATATACTGCTTTAATTACAAATAATCATGGATTCTTGTGCTCGGCCACGGACGCGAACATTGTTCCGTTCTATGTGGCTTTTTTTGGCATAAGTATACGTGATGGTACCTTATTCGGACAAGCTTGTCTTGTTGCAAATGGGTAGCATAACTTGGAACGTATTGAGTGTGATGAGATTTTTAGTTTTCGGTTGTCAAAGGCTCTTTTGGACAGTACTCAGTCTAGCCTATTTCTTTGACATTGGATGGTTCACCAGGCGTGATGTCTATGAATGCCTTTTATTCTTGGATCGTTATAGAGTCTTGTATACATTGAACACAACCTCCTGCGTTTCCGGGATCCGCCTAAAGCCATTATCCAGATTCTTGTGGCCTTCTCCAGAGATCTCTTTATGGCTTAAACAGGCCCTCGGGCTGGTTTCAGAGTGATTTGCGGCTTGATGCTGCTCGGGTGGGTTTCATAATAGTCGTTGTGACTTTCACTCTTTCATTACAGCACAGGGGTGGACATGTTACTTGCTTTCTAGGTTGATGATATGTTTTGACGCGTCTTCTTCTTGATATGGATTTTCAGCAGATGATCATTCTCTTCATGCACGAGTTATCCATAATTCTCGACTGATTTGGGCCTCATCTTAATTATTCTTGGGCATTTAGTGACTGTAATGCTTTCGGGGATGTTTCTTCTCAACAAAAGTTATGCGAATGAGGTTTTGATCGGGCTGGGTTTGCTTAATTGTAAAAGTGTTCGTTACACCTGTTGACACGGGACTCAAACTTCTGCAGGATGGTGCTTACTTTTTTGACTTACATTATATCCTCAGCTAGCGGGGCCTTACTGTATCTCACTTACGGACCTGACATTTCAATATGCTGTTCAGACAGGTGGTCTCTTTAATGCATGACCCGAGAGCCTCTTCTCTCTTGCTCTCAAGAGGAATGTTACGTTATGTGCGTACGTGGCTCTTTGTCTATCGGTATACAGCTTTTTTCTCGACGAGTCACATATTAGTGGCTTACTCTAGATGCGGATTGGGCGGGCTTGTCCCACTACTCGTCGTTTAACCTCGATTTGGGTTTTGTGTTTGTTCTTGGCCAACAATCTTCTCTCCTGGTCATCGATGCGCCAATTTACTCTCTGCGATCTAGTGCTGAGGCTGGAGTATCAGGGTGTTGCCAATTGGGTTGCTGGAAATTTTGCTGGTTACGTAAATTATTTCGTGACTTCTTATTCCTCTGAGCCACTGCTACACTGTCTATTGTGACAATGCTATGTGCCCGTCTATCTCTCTTCTAATTCTGTGCAACCTCAAAGCACGAAGATATCGAGTTTGACATGTCTCTTTGTTCGGGATCTTGTTGTACCGGTGTATACGGGTTCTACTACGTCCCGTTCGTTATCTAGTATGGGATAATTTCACCTAAGGTTCACCTACTAGTTTTTTGATGAGTTTGTACAGTTTGAGCGTTCGTTATCTAAGCTCCAACTGCGGGGGGCTTGGTTTAACTGTCTATACGCCCATAACGTTCTTTTGTATTTGTATGATAATAGGTTAGGCCCTTTTTGCAATATTTATATGTATCTTGGTGTATCATCTTCAATCATATAACGAATACAACTTTTACAACATTGAGAAAAAAATAAGCACTAAAACTTCAAATGACTATAAATATAAAATATGATAGTTTTATATAATTTGTCCTAACTAATTTTTAAGAGTAATACTCCACTGTCATAAATAACGGCAAGCCATATTTTCAAATCATCAAAATAATGATTCTGTAGTAAATAGCAAAACAGGGGTTAAACGGTTTTTTATATGCTTATGAACTGAATGGTGATTCAGCTTTTTGATACACAGTATGACGATTCTTTGAGTTTTGAGAAAGTATATGACTTTGTTTATGTTGAGCAATAGATCAGATAGTAAATAAAAACCAATGTAAAACTGGTGAAAACCAAATTCAACCAAGCTTCCATGTGGTTTTATACGTGGTGAATTAGGTTTCCTTAAACTTAATCATCAACGACCACAAGCTTGTTGGTATGTATTCACTACTACACAAAGTATTTTTTATACGCAAAATAAATACGGTTATACAAAAAACCGTATCTAAAAACAATAAAAGTCAGACGCTAGTATTTAGTACGGTTCAAAAACCGTACCAAAAAGCCTTAAAAACCGTACCAAAGCTGATTTTCTGTAGTAGTGTGTCCGAATAATTCATCTCGCACCAAAAGAGAATTACTTTAATACATGATAATAGTTTATCATTTCGAATTATTAAAATATAGCATGTGAAGGTTTGTATGATTGACGATTTGTATTGGACTAACAAAAGAGGAAAGAATGACTGATTAACAAGGCAATTATACTGTAGAGGATTTTAAATTAACAAGGCAATCATACAAAAGAGGAAAGAATGACTGATTAACAAAGCAATTTCAGACATCTAGATATCAATTGCCTTGTTAATCAGTCAAGTCAATTTGTATTGGACTAACAAAAGAGGAAAGAATGACTGATTAACAAGAATGACTGATTAACAAATATTTCCTCTTTTGTATGATTGACGATTTGCATGTGAAAGAATGACTGATTACCAATCAAACACCAATTACAGACATCTAGTATATCAACAAGGCAATTAAACTTTTTTTGAAATGGTTGCATAGTAACACATATGCATCGCGAGAAAGGCGCATCAATTCTTGACATTGTGTATTGTGTCCACTCAATAACTCTTGTGTATACGCATGTCCACTTAACGCCGAAGTGTTGTCTCTTATTCTTTCTATTCTCGCCACATTTCTTCTTCGTCTCACATACCATAATAGAACAAGTAAGAACAAAATTTCTTTAAGAAATTCCATAACTTTGCTGCAACAAAAATGCAAAATGGTTATTCACCTTTTGTTTTTGCTGTAACAAAAAAATTGCAAAGTGGTCATTCTCTTTTTGTTGTTACAAAATCAAAATGCAAAGTGGTAATACTCCTTTTGATGTAACAAAATCCCTAGTTACCCATACCTCACGTATTGCAAGAATTCCTCAGAACTGACGTATTACAAAATCCCTAATAAACATTAATCCAATCTTTATTTAAAAGCACATGACAATTGTACCAATTTCTTAATTTAAAGAGGGATCCAAACCAATTTAGAGATTGAGGTTTTTACCCATCAACATATTTTTCTACAACTCAATTAGTTAAGTAAAAAATAAAGAAAACAAAAAGAGGAGTTACCAAAGATTTCTCCAATGGGAGGTTTTGTTCGATTGCTCAGGAGATGCCGGACATGATGGTGGTGGAACGTCAGTCACTGGTCGGAGAAGATTTATCAGTTGGGAATTGGAATGATTAATCAGTGGAGATAGATTTATCAGTCGGTAGCGTGAGAAGATGGGTCGAGAAAGAAAGGGGAAATGTTATAAGAGAAAAGGATAAATTTGTAAAAAGGGATCCTAAATGGGAATGACCTACTTTTTTAACCCCTCTTACAATCAGTATTCTTTTTCTATAAAGTAGAAAAGAAACAAACTATTATCCTGGTTCTATATAGGATATGTTTCCAAAAGACAATTAAGCAAAAAAGAAACAACACCCGGTAATATATATAGGATTCTCATCGCCTTCTACAGCCCATTTTATATTCGCTTTTTGAGCCATCTCCATAATTTCAATCTTTTCTAGCTCTCGGATTTTACCCACAACATCTTGCATGCACTGAACTTCATTAGCACCGCCGCATCCTTTATCTATAACTGAATCAAGCTGTTGTAGCTCACGTTTGAGAGTATTCTTCTGGCCATTTACACTCTCCTTATACGATTTAATCCAAAACTTAATTCTCTCTTTCATGAATTTGAGCTTTTTCAAAAATCTAACATAATCGTTAGAATCTGAATTGCATGTTTCTTTCCAAGATTTTTCCACAAAAGCATCGAAACCAGGATACTCGAACCATAGTGATAGAATTTAAAAGGTGTAGGACCATAATCTTGATCAGATTCCCGCATTAGAATTGGTCTATGATCCGAAAGGTACCTATCCAAAGCCACAGATGACATACCAGAACACGTACTAAAAAGACTTTCTGATATTAGGAACCGGTCCAATTTACTCATCTTATTCGCGGATTTATGGCACCAAGTATATGAACAACCACCAAGCGGGATTTCTACTAGACCTGCGTTTGCTATGAATTCGTTAAAAAGCTTCGCCCCAACTTGGTTAAAGTTCGAACCAAACCTTTCGCCCAGGTTCGGAACTTTCATTGAAGTCACCCATAGTAATTACACATCCCCTTCCCAGAGCATATCTTGAGAGCAAAGATAATCCCACAACAACTTCTTATCTCTTAGGTCTTGAGGGGCGTAAACAGAGATTACAAGAAGGTTTTTACCACTAGGAATCCACACACCACTTACAATAACAAAATTATCAGACACTATACGATTCTTTTTCTGGAATATCGTATCGTCCCAAATACACAAGATCCCACCTGACATCCCCACGGCCTCACTATAATCATACTCGAAAGAAAATTTTCCCCAACATCTTCTGATATCCCATAAGTCTATATTATCCATTTTTGTTTCTTGAATTGACAAAAAGTTTACCTTATTCGAGACACAAATCTTCTTGACCCAATCTTTCTTGGCCTTTTGGGCTAGCCTTGAACATTGAGAGATAAAAAATTCATCGTAAACCATTCATCACTCCTTGAGACTCAATAATTATTTCCAAATTTTTCAAGCAACCTGACATATCGTAACCCATGACCTGTCCCACATTGACCAGCTCTTCTATCCAATGGATAATCGAGCCCCCGGATCTCGGTCCATTTGATTTCTTGAAGTGTCCAGAACTGCACGAACCAAGGTTATCCGAAGTTGTTTTCTTTCTACATTTTTCCTTATGACTCTCACTATCCTTCTTTTCCTGTTCTTTGTTCTGCTCAGGTATCTCCTCCGTGTCGTTAGGGGAATCATCTTTGGTTCTTCCATCTTCTTTATGAGAAAAACCTGGAGGAGCCGAATTCTCAGGTTGGATCTTTCCGTCGCTTTGACAATCCCTCTTTTTATTGATAAGGTCATAGATGCCAAAAGGGTCCGTGGAATGATTCTGACTCAAGCAATCTCCATTGTCTTTTCCGTTATTTTGAACCTCACCATCCAACATTGTCTTAACAACATGCTCCTCTTTTGGCGTAAAACCAGGGGGAACTTTAAGCTATCTCCATCTTGTTCGTTCTTCCCACCCATCTCAGTTTCGTTTACCACTTCAAATAACGTTTCCGGCACCTCCTCCCCTTCTGATATATCATCTTTTATAATGGAACCCTCATTCTCTATACCACCATCATTAGAAATGTTGTCCTCCAATTCTTCCTCCTCTTCTTCGTCAGTAAAGTCAGGTACCCATCCATTTGATTCACTAGCCCTGATCCAGTACCCTTTCCCACGATGAATTATTTTAAAAGACTCCATTATACTTCTTCCCAACTTTGTGTGCACACATATACGTTTGGAATGGAAACATGAATCATCTTGTTCATCCATATCTATATATGCTCCCCACCTATTCGCAATCCTCTTAAACGTGTTACTAGACCACAACTTAAAAGGAATCCCCTCAATTTCCACCCACGCTATTCTACCTTCAATGACAAAATCCATACTTGCTTGTTTTATACATGTAAACCACGAACCAATACTTAAGTTTTCTTTAAATTTCTTAATCGATTCTACCAGTTTAAAGTCCAGCTTCACCCATAACTCGCCCATATAAGAAATATTGATCTCCTCAAATCCTTCATTGCAAATAGCAACCTTTAAATTTGCTAGCGACGCGAATTCCTTAACTCTACCAAACAAAGATTTTGAGACATCTTTCTCGACCAGACACTCTTCATCTAAAACCATCACCGGACTCGACTCCTTGTCCGCCCCCTCCCTTTGATCCTTACCAGTCACAACCTGTGCAAACGAGCTCTGTGGAGTACGAAACACTTGCGCATTTGTTCCCCTATTCACTTTACCAGCCAAATTTATCTTCTCAGCTTTATTCCTTTCCTTATCATTATTCGATTTCTTATCTCCTATATTTGATGTTCTCTCAAATTTAGCTAAATTAGCTTCGAGTTTACTTCGGCCAATCCACACCGTAGAGAGATTATCTACCAATCTTTCATTATTAAAAACGTTGATAAATCTAACAAAACCAAATCTCTTACCAGCAAGAGATCTTTTATTAGGAATGAATGCGTCCACTACATGCCCGAATTGTTTACAAGCATTGTACAGATCCTTTGCCGAGCAGCTCTGAAACTTTCGTAACGAAATATGCTCGGAGATCGTTGCAATTCGTCAGCTTTTGATCTGTACCTGGCGAATTTAGTATCGTGTGTTTGGATGGGTATCTTTTCGGCTATTTCGTGGGGCGTGGGGATGTATTGTTATCATGCATGGAATCCAGTAGGGTAAGACAAGGTTGTGATGGTGTTGTATGCCATTGAGAAAACATTTTTCATAATCGTTGTTTCGTTGGTTGTGGGGGTGGGGGGGGGAGGTGGGGGGAGGGTTAGAGCTGTTATGGGAGGGAAGTGAGGGTGGTGGGGGTGGTGGAAGGGAGGGTTTGGTGAGGGGGTGCGGGAATGAGGTGGGTGGGGGCGTAGGTGGGTGCAGGGGGGTTTTGAGAGGGGGGGGGGGTGCTGTGGAGGGAAGTATACGGCGAAGGGGAGCGGTTGGGGTGCGGGGTTATTTCTTCTTTATTTTTTTTATTTATTTTATTTTTATTGAAAGAACTTTGAATTGAGTCACGTTATTAGTTAAAAATGTGCCTTCTTCGAACAACTTCAAAGATAAGTTTGATGAACAGGGTCTGTCTGATGTATATTAGAGAGAGAGTTTACTAATAAAGTCTCCTCTGCTCAGGATAGAGGAATTGGAAGAGATGTTTCCATGAGAAGAAAAGAGCAAACGGTGCAGTTTGGGATTGTGGTGTGGAAAAATCGCCCGGGCCAGACGGGTTTACATTCGGGTTCTATCGCCGGTACTGGAATCTTATCGAAGAAGATGTATTCAAAGCGGTTGTTTGGTTTTTTCACCATGGTATGATTCCGGCCGGAGGTAATTCTTCGTTTATTACTTTAATTCCTAAAATTTCTAACGCCAATATGGTGAAGGATTTTAGACCTATAAGTCTTATAGGTAGTGTTTATAAAGTAATTGCAAAGATTCTTGCTAATCGCCTAGTTACTGTGTTAGAGGATATAGTTAGCGAATCTCAGTCTGCTTTTGTGAAAGATAGACAAATTTTAGATGGTCCTCTTATTTTAAACGAGCTGGTGCAATGGTGTAAGAAAGCGAAGCAGCAGTCTATGTTTTTTAAAGTTGATTTTGAAAAAGCATACGATTCCGTAAGGTGGGATTATATAGACATAATTTTGAGGAAATTTGGGTTCGGTGAAAAATGGTGCAAGTGGATTGGTGGATGTTTAAGGACATCGAGAGGATCGGTTTTGGTAAACGGTAGTCCTACTAACGAATTCCAGTTTTGGTTGAGGACTTATAACAAGGGGACCCTCTCTCGCCGTTTTATTCATTTTGGTGATGGAGAGTTTACATGCTTCATTCCAAAGAGTGGTTGATGCGGGTCTCTTCTCAGGTATTAGACTTGATAACTCAACGTGTATTTCTCATCTATTTTATGCTGATGACGCCATATTCATGGGTCAATGGAAGAGTTCTAATATTGAAAATATCACCCGGGTTTTAGATATTTTTCATAAAGCGTCAGGCTTACGTATCAATATGGCTAAGAGTAAACTATTCAGGGGTTCGGTGAATAACTATAGAGTGGTTTCATGGCCGGTAAGAAGGATTGGGTGCACGGTTCTGAAAATGCCATTTAATTATCTTGGGTCACAAGTTGGTAGTTTAATGTCCCGCACTATGTCTTGGAATGAAGTCTTGGAAAGAATGACAAATCGGCTATCTAGGTGGAAGCTCAAGACTATTTCTATAGGAGGGAGACTCACTTCTCTAATCGATTTTTGGGTTAGACCCTCTTTTTCATATGTCACTGTTCAGGGATGCTCAAAGAAGTTTCTGCAGCAAATGGAAAGAATTTGTGCTAGATTCTTCAATGGCACTGACATTAAATCAAAGAAAATAAGTTGGGTTAGCTGGAAAAGGACAATGGCATCTAGAGACACAGGAGGTATTGGGGTGGCTAGTTTGTTTGCTTTAAATAGGGCTCTCATGTTTAAATGGGTTTGGCGCTTTTTGGTCCAAAATAAGTCTTTGTGGGTTCGTGTGATTAAAGCGATACATGGTCAAGATGGCAAGATAGGTAAGAAAGTTTGTGTTAGTTATCCTTCTCATGGCTGAACATTTTATAGAAAAGAAATGAGGGTTATGCAAGCAAAAGGTATTGATATTTTAAACTATATGAAATTAAAGTGTGGGGATGGTACGAGTACATCTTTCTGGAAGGACATTTGAAGGGATGAGGTTGCATTCAAAGATTTATATCCAAGATTATATATGTTAGAAAACATGAAAGAAGTGACAGTTGCGCATAAACTTGCTCAGGAAGATCTCGAGTGGTCTTTTAGGCGGAAAGTGAGGAGTGGGTGTGAAATGCAGCAACTGAATTCTCTTAAGGCGAAGATTGAAGGCGTTATTCTGAATAATTCGAGTGATAGATGGACTTGGTCTCTTGAGGGGTCAGGCGAGTTCTCGGTTTCATCTCTTCGGAAAGAAATAGATTCGGTGTATCTTCCTCAAAGCGGAAAGAAAACCAGATGGATTAAACAAGTTCCTATCAAGGGTTAATATCTTCCTGGAAAGGTGTCCTAATGATTATCTGCCTACTAGAGTAAACCTTTCAAAAACGAGTATATGGAAATTGAATCGATCCTCTGCCCGATGTGTAATCTTTCGGCTGAATCTGCTTGTCATTTGTTTTTTCAATGTGAGACAAGTCGACAGATTTTTAATAAGATCTGTAGGTGGTGGGAGCTGGAGATTCAAGCTATAAATTCTTACGAGGAATGGGTGGTCTGGATGGTGAATATTCGTTTGAGGAGTAATAGCAAATCGGCGTTCGAAGGTATGGTTATTGCATGGTGGGACCATTTGGAATGTAGCAAATATCATCCTATCTTGGTCAGGATAATAACGTACTCAAAACATGATTTTTGATGATATCACTTCTAGGTCGTTTTTTTGGATTAAATCTCGATGTAATGTTAAATTCTCATGGGTGGATTGGCTAAAAGCCCCACACTTAATTCCTTTGTAAGTCGTTGTTTTTCCCTCTAGCTTCTTGCTAGAGGTGTCTTAATAAAAAATTGCCGTTCAAAAAAAAATATATATATAGGATATTTATATAGGATAGTTAGCTTTTCTTATGGTAGTATATTAAACATCAAACAGAATTGTAAAGGTACTATATGATATTATCTGGTGTATTTTGTGGGTCGAGTGATATCTGCACATGGTTAGGGTTTGCTAGATTTTGGTTTGTCTCAATTTTTAAATTTCAACTAATTAAAAGGTTTTTATATATAAAGGATCGCATTTTATTAGTACACAATGTAATAATATTCACTCGTTTTAAAAATGTGGAGTATTAATTTTTCTATGCCTACTTCCTTGACTAACAGAAACTTCTATAAACAAAATTTTTGTAGGTTGATATAATTTGTTTGTGTTCATTATATAAGGATGCTTTTCATATTGCTAGTTCCCATGTTTGTAAGTAATGAGTAAAATGTAGCTCTCACTTCGTTGCGAATTCTATTTCCTGTTTATTTGGTTGCAAAAGTTATAAAAAACGAACTCACTTAAGCATTACTATATTACACATTTGTGGACAAATTCACTGTCGTTTTGACAGTGGGTCACATTGCTACAGTAATGGGCAATGTTTTAAAACCCGGGTTGACCCGGCCGGTTCAACCGGTTGAACCGTGAACCGGCTTGGAAACCGGGCCGGATGAGACCGGATTTTTGCTTATTTGAGAACCGGATTGAACCGCCGGTTTTTCGTTGACCCGGGTCGACCCGGTTTCATAAACCCGGACGAGTCATTACTTTTTATCAAAAAAATATAACTAATTATTTTTTTTCTCATCGATTTTTCTAATTTTAATTGACAAGTTGAAGTGGTAAAGAATATTGTTAGTTAAAATTTAGTAAATGAGTAAATTAAAGTTATAAACTATCTAAAAAACACCAACTAAGTTTTCATATAGATTGTTATAACTTAGATTCATAAGTTGATTGTTGTTGCAAATATTTGCTATATTATAATAGATATATAACTTAAAAATAAAGCTTATCGGTAGAGTATTAATATTTTTCATCGGTTTCAATCGAATGTAGGAAATAAATCGAATAAATTATGAGATCATGAAACATTAAATACTAAGTATAGAAAAAAGTATACATATGTATAGAACCGGTTCAACCCGGTGGTTCAACCGGTTGAACCGGTAACCCGATGAACCGGTGATTAAACCGGGTCGATTAAAAAACCGGGTTTTAAAACATTGGTAATGAGCTCTCATTTTGAGTCAGCCCGATTTTGGTTTATTTTTTTTAAAAATTATTTTGTTTTTGTTTTATTTTTTAAATTTGTATGCACAAAGTAGGGGAAAAAAAATATATTACAAAAGTTCCGATTTAATCAGATAAAAAAAATACCCGCGGAAACATCTTCGATACATAATAACTTTAAAATAATCGATATGGTCACAAACGTACAA
>BQNB010083755.1:0-28947 GCA_026074375.1 Tanacetum coccineum | reverse complement strand
GTCGTAACTATATGACATGTTACACTATAACGGTAAATATTGCCATGATTTCCTTCCTTATAAGAGATTACGGCGTAACCATAATCGTCCTTTGAATGTTGTGTTCCAGCATGGAATTCATTACAGCGTAATCTTGGAATGGTTTACATCGTAACGTCTTGTAAATAATTATATAATTTGTCCTTTTTCTTCCATAATTGCTAAATATTATCATTTTACCTGAAAACTACAAAATAACTGAAAATATCTTGTTTTTAAGTGTTAGTGACACAAATGTAGGTGATTTAGGGGATAAAATGATAACTAAAAGTATTAACTATTTGATGTTATCAAATATCCCCTCACTTGACTTCTGCTTGCCCTTAAGTAGAACCTTAAAAATACTTCATAAAAGGATTTCTTAAGAATAACTTAAAGAAATGAATTTATAAAACTCTTATGCTGGAAACATCAAAGCCGAACACCTCACGAAAAGGGGATAAAAAGTCACTCAGCTCTTCACTAGTCTGAGTGTTTCATTTTCGGGGTGATCGCTCAATTGCACAATCATAACATGTATTCTATCATAAGCTTAGAAAGTATACAAATCTGCACCAGTTAGAATTAGCGTCTAAATAATCCTCAAAGGCAACAAGGGTAATATGGTTTTAAAGGGTTATAAAGAGGGTTAGGATAGACATGGGATACACATTTAATGGTTGTTAATACAAAACAAATAGTCTAAAGTAATCTAAGATAGTCATAACTAGCCACTATCCATCCGGGTCTAAGAGTTTAAGTCCGAAAATCTAATCTTCAATAATGGGCTACTAGCTCCATTCTTTATAAGTATTGGGATCACTTGGTGTAATAATGGGCTACTTAGCTCCATTTAACTGAGATGGCTTGGTGCAATAATGGGCTACTAGCTCTATTTTTTATATTTTATTTTGCACCATCTTTACATTTTTAGCACATGGGTAGCTTTTTGTTTCACCCTCTTTTATTTATTTACTTCATAATATTAAAATGTTACAGGAGTTTATATCTTTAATTATTGCCCCTGCAACATTCGATATTATACACACATCCCCCCACTTGAGATGAACAATATTGAAAGTGGTAATACATGGGGGTCTTTATAGATCATAACTGATTGGTCTTCCACGAATGCATATAATTCTCGTTCTCATTCCCCCCGAACCATGGACTTAAATAGCCAGAAATTTCAACACAAAGAAAATTAAGACTATAGGGTAGGCTAAGGTGAAATGGTGTAACGAAACATATAACATTGGGTGAAAACATAGATTGGTTTGACAAGGGTGATCTAGGGGTAGCTTGCACTAATAATGAGTGCAGCAAAAGGGTTTATCACGGGAGGTCGACTAGTCAGTGTAACAAGTCGATAAACACACACATATAGGCTATTTGGGTGGTTTCCTAAGTGTTGCCTTCTTGAACTATCTATTCCTGCTAATCAATTAGGTCTCGAAATGATGTACATGCCAAGTTCTAAAGTCTACAATACTACCGGCACACTCAATATTTTGGTGGATTTTTGAGTAATATGATGGAAACGAAATATTAGGCATAAATCTCACCAAGTATAATAAAGGGTAATGTGCATTCGACAAAGATTTATTCTAGTTATTTAAGAAAAATTTATCAAAATTTTTAAAATTGGCATAATTTTCAAAGAAAACTAGAAAATCGAAGGCAAGATCAAGTGTTTCATTTATGTGTTTCTTTTCCTCCCCCCAACAAGAATAATACAAAGTCCCTTTTGTATTTGAAAATATAAGAAAAAGATATAAGAAAAACTCCCCTCGTGGTAAAGTATGAACGAGATGTTCATCAAATGAACGAACTGAGGGAGACGATTGGATTGGTCCAATCAAAGAAAGCCCAGTAATGTAAATGGGTAGACCATTTTTATTTTCACATGTGGTTACGGCGCAACACTAAATGTGCTTACGCCGTAACGTAAGTCTGAGCAGGAATTCCTCCAAACATAACTATTAACAGCAACAATAATAGATAAAAGTGATAAACTCCTAGGAATTCAAATTATTACAAACATAAATGTAAATAGTATCAAATTGTTCTTGGTTCAAATAAAAATAAAGTGTCAGTCTTCGTTCATGTCATCCTGATTGCGAGAGGTGGAAGGATGAGCGTCAGCAAACATACCAAACTGGCTAGCAGAAGGAGAAGGAGCAGTAGAATAACCAGGAGTGTCAGACATGAAGTTCACACCCTGCTGAACCCCAAGATCAGGAATGTTCGGGACATAAGAATAGCGGGTTCCATCATAACGGGTGTGATCGATGTGGTGATGAGCTAGAAGTTGTGAAAGGTGATTAGTTTTCCATGACATGAACCTCTCCTGCTCAGTTCATCGACGTCGTTCACTATCTCTCCTAGCCTTTCATCCATAGCTCTGAGCCTGTTGGCAGTGGACATGTTGGGGTGGCGTCCAACTCCCCCAACCTCAGCCTGTCCAGCTCTAACATCATCGTCCCCAGCAACCTCGGGGATCTCTGCAACCATTTCTCCAATACCCAAACCATTGTACCTGTATATGCCAAGATCAACTAACTTGGCTACACTCATAGAAGAGGTCTCAGGTCCCAATGTAACATTCATCAATGATCCCAATGCATCAAACCATAATAACTAGTAATCTTCCCAATCAAATGTGCCCCCACAATCAAGCTCTTTCTCTTAGACCCTTTTACTTTATCACATAGAAACTTGGCCACATGCCAAGGAACATCAACACTGACTCCTCCATCCATGCTATGTAACAGGAATAGGTCATCCAGAGTGACCTTGTCCTTCCCACCGTGTCTACTTGTAATAGACAATGTGAGCAAACAGTGCACCAAACGGCGGATAGGATTTCAAATTGAGGTGTATGGTGGTGGGTGTCGGGTGTCATAGTTAGCACGAGTGGTGATGTTGAGAACATATGGGGTAGGATCGTAGTTGATAGTCCTGCTCCTGTAACATGAATCATAAAAAGGTTCAAACAAGTTGTTATTCATCTCTTCATGTGTATACAGACCAAGAGCCTAGATAAACTATCTCATGGTCATGCTCCTCTTTTCCCTACCAAGCTGAAAAACCATTGTATTAGCTACATCCAACTCCTCAATGTGGTCCCTGAAGGTAACATACTCCCTAACAACCTGCTCCTTAATCCTAAACAACCTATTCCAGGCTTGAGAAGTAAAGCGCCTATCATCTTGTTCATAACTAACATGGTAAAACTGGTTGAGGTTTTGGAGAGCCATTCCTTCATGGATGGCACCAAATTCCTCAAAGTCAAGCCCTTCAGGGCACTCAATTTCCTTGATTCAAATTTCTGAAAACCTCTTCCTAAATTCCTTTCGACTATCAAGAGAGAAGTTACGGTTGTTGAATTTTAGCCATTCGCTTGTAAATTGAAATTGTAGAAGTTAAATGGTTCAATTGTATTGAAAACCTCCTGCAACGGGGTGTTCAGGAGGTTGTTACGGTGTAATCCAATAATAGTTTTGCCGTAACCCAATTAGTTGTGCTGTAATTAGATCCCAGTTATGGCATAATAATAAACCCAGTTACACCATAAACCTTTTGGAATTCATACCCACGATTTGTTTTAATACTAACAGGAACTAGAGCCATTGATTCCCCCTCTATCACAGATTTGGACAAGGTAATTTATTAAACATTAATTTATGCCTCGGAAATAGATTACGGCGTAACCAACAACAGCGTTACGCCGTAACCACTGCCAAAATCCTATTTAACCAATAGGTTACGGCGTAAAACTGTGCATGTTAAAATTTTATAGGACAAATCAAATTCAAAATGTTCAAGAATCATAATACTTGTTTTGAATAACCTAATTTCTAGATTATAACATGTTTAGAAGGGGAAATTAACCAATATAATCAATAATGTAATCATATAATCAAGAGATTATTGGCAATCAATATATGAATCAAATGCTTATAATAATAATGATGATTACCTGCCATGATGGAGGATGAAAAGATTCAAAAATTAGAGAGATTTACAAGTGTGTGTTTGAGATGGAAACTGTTATGACTCGTGTGGAATGGGTTTTATGTTTCAGTTTCAGTTGTCACGGTGTAACACAATAATAGGTTACGTCGTAACGTAAGTTAAACCGTTTTTGTATTTTGAAATATTGAGTCGTTACGTCGTAATGTAAACCAGGTTACGACGTAAAGTATGACATAACCTTTTATTTTTCCAAGACAATTTTTTTATTTATGTGGAAAATAAAAACTAAACCTCAACGGGTTGTCTCTCGGTTAGCACTTTTGTTTATGTAGTCGTTAAGTTTGACTTTATTCACGGCTTCATTGCTTAGTTGAATTCTTGTATCCTGTTTCATTTGCTCAGAAAATATGATTATAAATATTATGAAATCTTAAGTCATTGAATTAACTACTCCCCGACAGCGGCGCCAAAAACTTGATGCGTATTTTCTTTTGAAATATTTATTAACCAAGTTTTACATTTATAAAACTTGTTTTACCCTTTTACGAATGCACTAACGGGCAGAGAACCCGGTCGTGAATAGTGTAGAGTTGGTAAATCTGAGGTCGTCCCAAGAGTAGTTATAAATGAAATAAGACTTTAAAGAGAAAGAATATAAGATAACAATTTATCACGTAAAATAAAGGAAATAGAACTAGGATAGAAGGTATATCATTACCAAGTTGATCAAGTTAATTCCGTACTCCTTTCTTGGTGCAATTTATTAGTATCATGACCTGAGGTGACACTAAACTAAGACGGGCATCCTTGTTGTAAACTCCCGTATAAAAGGTCACTATTTATTTTAACTCCTATATTAATTTTATAAATTTACATTTTCAAAATTTTGGTCGAAATTGAAATTTATGGATTTTGGCGAGATTCGAACCGTAAGTCACCTGTTATCGATCGAGAAGCTGATGGACGGGTAATTATAGCCCCGTAAATTTTATTAGAGGCATTTCAGTTGAATATATTATCACCGACCTATTTTGGATGTGACGTGTTTTAAATTATTTGTTTCGCGAAATTTAAGCGTCGTACCGTACATTGAATAATTATTCGTTTTAACAAACGAGAAACCGTGAATTTTTATTTTATTCTCGAGAGCGTGGAAAATTTATATTTTATTTTCATTTTTGTAATTTTAAACTTCTCCCATTGGTTGCCGAAAATTAGACTAAAAATCGTGTTTTTATAAAAATTACCAAACCGGGCTAGTTTTTGGGCCCGAAAATCTATTAAATACAAAGTTAATAAAAATCGGTCTAATTCCCTCTCCCTTTTCTTTTTCAGCCGAACCCAACAACACCATATTCATAGATATGTGTAACTCATTTTTTTTATACACATTACTTATTTATAAACACAACCACATATTTTTGCAATAAAAATCCCTACTTATTTCTTTAAATAAACCAAAAACATTCATTAGGCACCTCCTCATCTTATTTTCCAAAAACCCAAGCCAAATCAAACATATCATACCTAATTTGTTCTCCTTGCCATGCAAATACCTTATAAGTACACAACCTTTTCACAGGAAATACTATTTATAAATCATCATCATTTCCCGCATTATTCCATACCATGCAAATCTAGTCATTTCCCCTAGTTCAAAATTTTAAAGATCCTACTCTAAAACCATGCACTACTTTTATACACACACACACACTCAAACTCTATATCTTTTTTTTTCTCTACAAACCAAACATCATCATTGTTTCTTCTCCCATTTTATTCGGCCAAACTCAAACACCCAATCAACCTTACCTATTTTCTCTCCAATCATGTGTATGCCGATTTTCACATCCACCAATCCTGTAAAATTCACAAGATTATCCATAGATATCAAACACCACTCAAACCACACACAACATCTCTTCTCTTTTCTATAAACTCACTCATTGCACTCATTTTTCCATACATGCATTCTTGTAAAATTCAACCATTCATTTCAAAAGACTTTTCTCCCTCTCTTCCCTTTGTTTACTGCCGAAATAACCACCACCACCACCCTCATTATACAAAATTTTTCTACTCCTTTTAGGCATCACAACACCATTCATAAGTTGCTTGCAAAGTTTGGTGTTTTTTCTTGAAGTTTTGAAGAAGTTATTAAGGTTATCTCTTAATCTTTAATTTTTATTTTCATTTTAATCCATGAAAATGGAAGTTGATTCTGGAAATACATATTTATATGATGATGAGTTGTGCTAAGAGCTTGGGATGGCATTGCATGTGATTGGTTAGAGTTAGGATTGATGTTTGGATAGGTTTTAGAATGAAAAATAGGGACTGTTTTGGAACAGCAGCAAAAACGGGTTATAGAAATTTTTTTTTGGCTTGGAGCCTATGATTAAATTGCATGACTAGAAAGATACATATCTTAGCATCATAGGATAGTTGGATGCTCAACCAACTCCTTGGAATGAGGGAGATATGATCAAAACAAGAAAATAGGTCAAATCTGGACCTATGATTTGAAAACGAGTTAAACTCCAAATTTTTGCCATAAAATGTTAGGTTTTAAAGATTGGGTCAGTGGTAGACATCTTAAGGAAGACAAAGCCTTTGACCTCACCTTCATTGCTATCATGGTTAGGGACTTATGGCCATTTTAGTAAAGGGTAAATTTTTTGGAAACTTTCTATTTTGGATAACCAGGGGTAAAATAGTCTTTTCACATACTTACGAAACTTTGTAGATTATGAGGCTGGCATTTTTGGAAACTAGACTCAAATAGATTTCCAAGAGTGAAAGCCTCACATATAGAACATTTGTGAGCTAGGAGATATGAGTCCATGAAGTCGAGTTAAAATCAAAAACTAAGTTTTTACGTTTAGTCAAAAATGTAAAAACATATCGTACACCATGATAAAATAAAAATTAAAAGCCGAAACTTAGTAGATATTCATTTGCCTATAAGACCAAGTCACAAGTTATTTTAGGGTTAAAAAGGACTTGGGGAAGTTCTAGTGGAATGCCATGCTTATCTCAGAAACACATCTCATGATCACATGTTTAACTTTTACGTATTGTTACTTTATACGTACTAAGTCGCGTCACTCCTATAGGTTGTCGGTGATTGTTGGTGATCTCTCTCGATCTATATACTCAGATTCTTGATCCTCATCGCTTATTTGACTTACAGTGAGTTCATAGCCTTGCTTTTCAAGTATTTTCTTAAACCCCGCGAGGGAGATGCATGCTAGTTTTTATAAAACGAACACATGTAGGTTTTTCTCCTATGCTTGGACCCATATGTGAATATATGTTGTTGCTTGAGTAGCTTTCGTCATAAGACCCCAATCGTGAGCCGTCAACTACCTATGATGGGTAGCCGCTCATACAATTAATAGCGCTATGGGCTTGACAACCCGGTTCGGTTTTTGGGAAGTTTGAATCCGGAAAGTGAGCACTCCCAATGTACGGACATATTGTATGGAGATTTGAGTAGGTATCTGACGAAATACCTAGCCTGGGGGCATTCATTGTATTATTAATTGTTTATGGAATTCGTCAATGGGATCGGTGTCGCGAGCTCAATGCAACTGTTGGTTATTAGCTTGTCTGATCAACAAGTCTATATGATGCTTATGAATATTATAATGCTTGTGTTCAACCCTTTTTCAACTGTTTATTACTTATAAAACCTATGAATTCACTCAACCTCGTGTTGACTTTTTAGCATGTTTCATCTCAGGTAATTGAAGTCTGGAGACTTGGAGGCAATAAAGAGGAGGATTCGCGCTAACATTTTGTGCATTACTTTAAAAATCCATTCCTTAACAAAAACTTAATTTAGTTTGTTAAAATCAAACTTGTTTTATGTATGGTAACGATCTCTTGGGACTACGCTTTTGAACTCTGAATGAATGGAATGGAATGGTTGTTTGTTTTAAAACGTCTCTTTGAGTCGTTCTTTATTTCTTGCGACTATTGTACTTTTATTTAACACCCAAATTGTTGGTTCCGCTGCGTGTAAATTTGGGGGTGTTAAAGATTGGTATCAAGAGCCACAGGTTATAGAGAACTAGGTTGTTTTCAAAACCTAAACTATAACTTTATTTTCAAATTCTAACGCGCAAACTCCTCGAGATGCCGGCCAAGTCATCCTTGTGATTACCATTCTTTTGTGATTATCATTCTTAATACTTATACCCTGCGGGTGCATTATTGCTAAGTATTTATTGAATAAATACTATGATTTATATCAAAATATACATCGATTGGTAAACCATATATTAAGGTTTTCTTTTGTATTTATTTACATGTTTAAATAAATCATTATTAAAATTATCATATTCATTTTGATGCATTGCGTTCATTCGCATGTTGCATAAATTTTATATATGTAGTGACCTTACATACTTCTATCCATGCGCATATTGTGTCCGACTTCTCATGATCACTTTTCTAAGCGTTATTACTATTTCGTTTATATGTGTAATGACCGATTACATATACTCGTTCGATTTGAACCAAATTATTTTACCCGACTTACTTTTATCGTTGTGCGTACCTTCGTTGTACGATTGTTTGGGATTATATAAGTATTTGATCCGATGAGATTATACAATTATCATTTTACTACCCGTGCATGTTATTTCCCTATTTAACTTCTTTAAGCTACTTATATAGATATCCGAATTGCTTTTCGTTCTTTTTCCCATGGTGCTATTCACGGGAAACATCTTGGATAAATTCCCGAAATCGTATTGTGGATTTTCATAATCTTTTCGTTGGCTTTTCATGTCACCGTTTTACACGTCCGAATATTGTGTAAATTTGTTTATTCTACCGATCATTTACTTCCGACCCGGAGTTGTAACACTCGTTTATACTCCGAGGACGCCATTGTCATCTTGTGACTCATCGTCTAGAATGTGACGGTTGAATGGAATACGAATTTACTTGTAAAAATTTTAATTATTTTTTTTTCATAAGAACCTCCTTGCTTCGGAAGCGCGACTCGTTAATGTTTCATCCTTTTTCCCTTGTGCCTCTTGTGATTATAAAAAAATCGCGGGCGTTGTTTTACTCCTAGCTTTGTCATTGGCATTTTTGAAATATTTTTCAATGCCATTTCATATGCCCATTAATATAATTTATTTTTGGTTGTTTTAGAATCCATAAGTCATGTGTGTATATAAGTTTTGTTGTTTTAAAGTGTTGATATAACGCCTTAGATGATAGGGAGTATGATTCGTGTAATAATTGAGAATTTTGAGGAATTCGGTTGAAATTTTGAGGTGTGTCAAAAATATATTTAGTGTAGAAAATTAAAATGTTGTTAAGGATGTTGTAAAAATATTTTTATAAAAGTTAGGCTTAAAAATATGTTAGTACTTGTTGATACGATCGTTTTGATATAAAATTCGACCAGTAACTCTCAAAAACGAAGTTTTTGTGGCCATCCGAAGTTTAGAAATCGTTTAAAACAAATTCTGCACTATTTTTATAATTAGTTGCTGATACAGTTTTCGAGTGCCGTTTCGGGCCCTTTCTGGTCCGAATCGGCCTTCCGTTAAAACTACAAAGTTGTTTAAAATGCCGTTTTACTTTTCCGTAAGAATGCCCGAGTCTGAAATCGAGTAATAACGGGCCTAAAAGCTAGATCAAAAGCTGCATTTTTCATTTTATTGAAATTGCATCAGATCTGATGTAAATGCGTTTTCATCATTTTCTGTATCATTTTGGGTCTCGGCTAAAACACAAAACTTGTCTGGAATATCGTTTTGCATAAAAACTCGCGAAATTTGGTCTTAAAGTGCAAAAGTGTGAGGATTCTGGTCTAAGTATAGATTTGCGTTTTTGTAAAGATATTTCAACAACTATTTTCGAAAAATGAGCTGTTACAGTTTTTAACATGAGATTCGGGCCCTTTCTGGTCCGAACCGGACTTTTGTTAGAACATAAAAGTTGTTTATTTTGATGATTTTTATAAAAACTCGCGAAATTTTGTCTAAAAACACTAGATGATAGGAAAACATTGCGGTAAAAGTTAGTGGTTCGTCTTTTTGGAAGAATTGAAATAGTTGCTGAATTTTGTTAAAAAGTTTGGTTTTAAGCGTTTTAGTGACCGTTTGAGCTTGCAAAACGTTAACGAATGTTATTATATGACTAATAAATTATTGGGTGCGTCCGGTCATGTTTAAAAATAGGAAGTCTATTTTCGTAAACTTTATGTATATAAAGACATGTTGCGGGAAATAAGAATAGTATATGAATAATGGATGGGTCGGTATTATCGGGAACATAATATTTTATTTAACGATATTAATGTCTTCGAAAGTTCGAACTTACTAAAAATGGAAACTTTCTAAAAATAGAAACCTTGTATATATAAATATGACGTCGGAGATAGGGTTAAGCATTTGGTTATTGGGGTGTCGGTGTTAATTGAAAAAGTAATATTTTTATTAAACGATATTAATGTCTCCGAATATCTGGACTTTCTAAAAATTGCAACCTTCTAAAAATAGAAACTTTCCTAAAATAGTATACTTTCTCTAAAGCATATGGTTGTCAAATAACTTAGGAAGTACACACATTTGGATTCCATTATTCTTTTATATATATGTGACTTATGTGTTATTTTATTTTATCTCCCATTTTACTAATTGCGCACCATCGCTTTTGGTCGCGGTTATAATCTCTTGTCTTCGTATCCTCCATCGCCATCGATATCAAGTATCTCATGATGATTCCGGCTAAACCCTTTTGAAGATATTTTTTGTAAACAACATTTCACCAATTAATTTGTATGCCACTCTTTGCCAAATCGCTTGCCTGCCAACTCACTATTTTATAAAGCTATGTTTAATGTCACCTTATAAAATTTAAATTGCTTTCGTTTTACAAATTGTTTTTTTGGGTTCATTAAAATATTGTTCTGACCTCTTAAAATTTCTTGTTTATCTTGAATAAATTACTTTTCTTCCATATTATAAAGCGTTTCATACATTATTTCTAAACGGTCTGGTTTATACAAAAAAAAGAAAAACAATAACCTTAATTTGTACGAAACTGAGCATTGCATTGATAGTCCTTAATTATACATAGCTGATCAACCTATGTATTATTTAGGAGGAGCACATGCAAGGCTTGAATAGTAGTCCCGTAAGATCTTGAATAAAGACGCCAACTTTTACCTATTGTTCTGGAATACAAAATTTTTGTGTGTTTACACAAGCGTATAATATTGAGGGCATCCGCATAGTGTACCCCCCCCCCCCCCCCCATATCCTTCTCGAACGAATTCTCCATATGCGGGTACGTTCTGACTTAACAACCGTCGTTCTAATTTTCCTTTCATTTCTCTTCATGATGGAAATTCTTTAGGCCGCTCGTCTAATATTTGACCATTAATACCAAACTTAGAGGTTCTGACGTTTCTATGCTTTATTCTCGACCCACCTTCGTTGAGTAACATTGGTAGATCTCCGAAATGTCTCCGGATGTGATTAATGAAGTATGAATAAATGAGTTACGCGTATCCGCCATGATGTTCGTCCTTTTACTGACTCGAAATTTGTTCGTGCGAACCATGCGTTAACTTCTCTATTTTAATCGCTAACCTTGTCTCTTTTGTACAAGTGTCGATCTAAAACTTTCTTCGATTTGAGATTTGTTGTATGGTTTTCCTTTTTCGGTTGTGTATCGACCGTCGCAAACTTAATGTGCTGACGGTGACCGTCTTATGAATTGACGACTGGATAAATTCTTCTTTTCCAATTTTTGGACCGCCGTCACTTATATTCCATTGTTTCCTTTAAGGACCCTCACGACATTAAATTCGTTCCCTCATACCATTGCCTACGCACTATGCGTTTGCTATCCTTTGTTCCAGCTTCGTTGCTATCTTGTTAAATAGTTTTAAAAATTCTCCTTACTAGTGATTTCGTTTTCAAATCACCAAACCCTTAATTAATCCTTATAATAATATTTTCATCATTTTATGAATGACTTAACACTTTAATTTCGTAACCGAACGAACTTCACATTTTCATGAATTAAAAAAAGTGTCTAAGATAGTTTATAATAACAAATTTAATAAAAGTACCTTTACTACTCTCTCGATCGACCGTTGGTGATTAAAACAATAAGGACTTAAGATTAACAAGAAACGAGAAGTCATGAATCGCATAAACCGTAAAACGTAAGAATTTACTTTACTAGAAAATGAGAACATGGTATCTAGAAAATATACTGAATGTCACATTAGAAGAACCCGTCCAGGATTTTTAGTCTCGTTTTCGGCAACCAACGGGAGAAGTTTAAAATTACAAAAATGAAAATAAAATATAAATTTTTCACGCTCTCGATAATAAAATAAAAATTCACGGTTTCTCGTTCGTTAAAACGAATAATTATTCAGTCACGTTTAGTCAAAATCTTATGTTTTCGCTTAAAAATCGTACTTTTATCGATCGAGAAGATTTCTTCAGAAACAATGAGCGTAACTCTTCTTGAGCAAGCGTAAGGCGAATCGGAGGAACTGAGCGCCGGGACGTCGCTCCCGTAAGGAGGGGAGAATGTAAACTCCCGTATAAAAGGGTCACTATTTATTTTAACTCCTATATAAATTTTATAAATTTACATTTTCAAAAATTTGGTTAAAAATTAAAAATTTCGGATTCTAGCGAGTTTCGGACCGTAAGTCACATGTTATCGATCGAGAAGCTAATGGACGCTTAATTATAGTCCCGTAAATTTTATTAGAGGCATTTCAGTTGAATATATTATCACCGACCTATTTTGGATGTGACGTGTTTTAAATTATTTGTTTCGCGAAATTTAAGCGTCGTACCGTGCATTGAATAATTATTCGTTTTAACGAACGAGAAACCGTGAATTTTTATTTTATTCTCGAGAGCGTGAAAAATTTATATTTTATTTTCATTTTTGTAATTTTAAATTTCTCCCGTTGGTTGCCGAAAATTAGACTAAAAACAGTGTTTTTATAAAAATTACCAGACCGGGCTAGTTTTTGGGCCCAAAAATCTATAAAATATCAAATTAATAAAAAATTTTGGCCCAAACTATTTTTTCCGTAGCGTGTTTAATATTTAGATGTATGATATTTCCACCCATTTCCTCGAGTATCCAACTCGAGATTACTACACACAACTAATCAACAAGCCCCTTTCAGAGCGGAGAAAACCTTATACAATGCTTACATTAATTCCGACACTAAGCTAGATGACCGAGTCCTTCTTCGGGTACAACCAAACACCTTTATGGTATTATATGGCCCAACTAAACAAAATATTAATCCGATTAAGAGCTTATGGGAGAAAAAGCAACAAGTTACATACATGAGCTCTTAAGATTTCCAAATAATCCTAGTTTAGTATCCTACACATACTTAACTCTATCATTTTTCGTTCTTCGCGAATTAGCGAACACTTAGCCTAAAAGTTAAGGAACAAGCTAGAGCTCAACACGCTCGATCGGGTCAAAATTTACTCTTATTCTTACCCAGCAAGAAAGTCAAAATTATGACAAAAACACTTATAATATATATTTTTTATATTTTTCTACAAATAAAACTTAAAAATTTAAATTTTTTGAAATCTTTGCTATTTTTGCGGGAAAACGGGGTATGTGAGAACAAAACAATAAGTTGGTAACATCAAATCGATAGATTCCCTCCCCAAACTAAAACAAAACATTCTCCTCAATGTTTCCTAGCCTAAGACTTAAAAACCCCATACTAGAACTCAAAAAGTCTAATGTTTAATTCAAGCATGAAGAAAGTATCACAAAAATCTTTAGCTGTTTATTAAGTGTGCTAAAAGATAAATGTTAGACGATAATAATCTTAGGATATCGGATTTCCCCAAACTAATGGAAAAAATTTGGGTCAATCCTGCAAACAATCACAAGTACAAACAACAAACACAAAGAACGGAAGAGTACCAGCCTCTTCACAACACATTAGAAGCTAAAATAGAAAATGGATAAGCATGGGGTGCCTCCCACGAAGTGCTTTTGGTTACCGAGTCACATAGCTTGACTCGATCCTTGAATTCATTCGTCCTTAGGAAGAGAAAATGGAACTGGCTTAAGAGAAAAATGAAAAGTAGAGATGCCGGGGTTAAAAACGAGGTCCTCACTCCTGAAAGAGAGAATAAAAGAAGAATCCTCGGGGTAGGTGAAAAATGGAAGAAAAGTCCAAATGACAAATGTGAAGGAATTGACATCTTCAACATTTAGGGATAAAATAATTTCTCCTTGGTTAAAATCTTCATCATTCTTCATGGCCGTATCGGACTTAAAATTTAAGCAAACGTCTGGTGGTTCCGGCGGAGGATGAGGAGATGATGGTTCAAGGATAGATGACTTATTTTCAGGGAGGAAAGTAGAATTATCTTCATCTTCGGAATCATCATTCTCAACACCTGGTGGAATTAAATCATCTGGAATGAGGAATATATTGATCTCTTCTTGAACTGGGTCACTATCCTCAACGGGGATACGAGATTCGAAAATTGAACTTGAATTAGTATGAACATTTTTCGATGACCGGGAAGTTGAAATCTCACAAAGCAATATCATAAGACTAAGATATTCCTCATGTTCACGAACAATCCTTGAAGGAAGTGTAATGATTTCTCTGGCGAACTCATGGTGAAGAGGATCACTCCTTGGAGAAAAAGTAATCAAAGTATTATGGATGGATTCATTTTGTTTTGGTTCATGATCGGAAATCATTTCGGGAGCGAGATTATGGGTGGTATCATCACTAAACAGATTCTCAAGAAAAATTACGTCTCCTTCTGAATCATAATAACCTTCCTCAAAATTAGAAGAAACTTCCACGGCTAGAAAAGCATCGATCTCATCAATATTGTCCTTTGAATCATAACACTCAACCTTATCAGACAAAGGTGTGTTAAGTAAAACTTGCTCATCGGAATCTGAAACGTTGGAGTTCTCGTTTTCGACATCTTCATCCATCTCGTTAAAGAGAGGATTTTCGTTACTAAAGTTGAAGTTGTCATCAAATTCAAAAAGAAGGTTTGAATAAACTTGAAAATTTTCTTCATGAACGCCCTTCTTAAGAATTGAATCATCGTTATCTGGTGGGAATGAATTAAGAAGAGTGAATTCATCGGCGAACTCCTCAAGATTATCACTAGTCTTCACCGGAGAAGAACTAGGAGGAAGAGCATCGGAATGATTAGTGGTACTGCCACTAAATGGCTCATCTTTCGAAAAATCAATGACAGAAATAGCGTGAGCAAATTGCTTATTCTTGCTTTTCTCAGATTTTTCAGCATAAAAGACAAGTTCATCGCTTCCTACTCTTAATGTTAATTTTTCCTCATATAAATCAATGAGAGCTTTTGCAGTGCGAAGGAAAGGTCTCCCTAAAATAATAGGCACTCTCGGGTCTGGTTCAAAATTAACCACAACAAAATCAGCAAGAAAAGTGAAACCATCAACTCTAACTACAACATCCTCGGCTATACCCATTGGGTGCGTAACGGAACGGTTAGCAAGCTCGAGTGTCATTCGGGTGGGCTTCAAAGCTCCAAGCCCAAGTTGCTTGTAGATAGAATGAGGCAAAAGATTTATGCTAGCTCCGGAATCGGCTAAAGCATTAGTCCTATCAAGTTCTTGTAGAGCACACGGAATAAGAAATTTTCCGGGATCTTCGAGTTTCTCGGGAACTTTGTTCAAGATGATGGCAGAACATTCAGCATTTACGGTTGTGATGGCGATTTCCTTTGTTGCTTCAGGACAAGTTCGTGTTCTTCATGTCCCTTCAAGATTCCAGTATGCAGATATTTTTACGAAGGGCCTACCCACTGCTTTATTTATTGAGTTTCGCTCCAGCCTAAACATCCGAAGATCTCCCGCTCACACTGAGGGGGCGTATTAGCTATTGGTCAATGTTTCCAATATTAGTTGATGATTTGTTAATCATGAGTTGTCATAGCTATCCTGATTTGTCAATCATGAGTTGTCATAGCTATCCTGATTTGTCAATCATGAGTTGTCATAGCTATCTTGATTTATCTTGGGCTCAAGCCCATCATCTTTGTAACCTATATATACTTTGTAATTCGGTGAGAAATAATCAAGAAAATCAATTAGCCTTTCCATTATGTGTTTTACCAATTCTATCTTAGCTATTAACATGAAGCTCAAAATCCTTTCGAAACGTCTTGTCATGCATATCTACCATCAATCTTATTTCAGTCACTACCCATACCACTACACTCATTTCAACCATCACTAAACCGATTCCAACGATCACACCACCAATAAGACGCACCATTGCACCACGACAAGAAGTGATACAACTATCTCTAAAAACTGCACCGAGGTCGTCACCCAAGCACCCATCATTCAAACTATCCAACATGATACCAATTTTAAATGACTAGCTTAGTTGATTTAAGCCTAATTGTGAGCTCTGAACCATTAAGTTTAAGATTAAATTGCTTATTCATTAAGCTATATCTTTATTATAAATTACAAGCAACCCTGATGAGGTGTCATTTTATACACTTTTTCGGGGTCGTTTAACCCCTAAAATCGTGTGTTTATGCCCAAAATAGGTACTTAATCGTTCCTTTTCAGGTATTTCTCATTTGGAAGACATTTGGATGAATTACACATGACTTGGGCTCATTTGGAGAAGAAACGGACGAGATTACGAACCAACACCAAGACTCTTGAAGATTTGTGCTCACAGAGCCTAGAGACGGCGTCACCAGCTATACACGACGCCGTCACAACTCATCAAGTGACGGCGTCACATATTTCATGATGGCGTCAGCCCGCACCGAATCAAACGCAGATCTAGAAGATTCATCTTACGACGGCGTCACGACTAAAACGCGATGCCGTCGCGTCGATTTTCCTATATATACAAACCCGAATTTAGGGTTTTGAGTGTGTAACTTTAGAATAAAAAGAGGGTACGAACCCTAGTTCGTTTAGCAGCTTTAGGAGACGATTTTAGGGCCTAAAAACCCTATTGTACTTCTTCCAATTCATGTTTTAATCAAGTAAGGTTTACTTAATCATTCAATATGTCTATGTGTTGTTTGATCTATTGTTCTTGCTTTATCTTTAACATGCTTGGCTAAACCTATTATTGTGTTTATTTATGATTGTATGAAACCTAGAATGTAGATCTTAGTGATGTTGCTTCTTGTGATGGATGTGCACGTTAGGTCTTAGAAAACTAGCTTTCTGTCTATAATTGCTGTTGATATGTCTAGGGAAACGTGATTGTGTAGAAAGGATACCATCGGGTAACAGTCTTCATACTACCTTGCCCCCTAATATGGTTGATCCACTTTTAATGTATTTTACATGCACTTAGTAAACTCCTAGGGGCCGTGTAATAGTCTTCATACTACCTTGCATGTGCGTTGCTCTAGCGGCATACTAAGTAGACGGCGGGTTCGTGTAATTCGTTCATGCTTTAGGAAATAGTTACACAGATCATCACAAGGGTGACAAGGCAACAACACTAGGAGAAGCAATCTAGGGAGTAATACATGATTAAATAGACACAATCTTTTATCTTATTGTTATCACCACTAGCGTAGATTTATATTTAGTTTATTAGCTAAAACCAACCAATCTCTCAAACATATGATTTACTTGCTTTCCATAAAATACAAAAATACAAAAACAATCTTCCCTCAACCCTTAGAATTCTGTTAGACCGTGTCAAGCCTTCCTAACCTATTCCTCGTGTGAACGATAAACAACCCCGAGTCTTGCCCATACTACACTACAACGATTAGGTGCACTGCCTAGGGAGTTGTAAAACGTCTCGTGTAGAAATCCTACGACGACCGCACATCAAGTTTTTGGCGTCGCCGCCTGGGGAATAGTTAGGTTCAGATCATAGTTTAGTTTAGTTCTACTCGCTTGAATCCTTTTAAGTGAGATTTTAATTCCGCATATTAGCTTTCTCATAGTCTATCTTTTCTTTGTGCCCTTTGTTTTGTAAATCACTCTTTCGTTCACCATCATGATGTATGAAAGACCACCTACCACACCCTTTCAAAACCCCTCACGAAACACAACCTTCCCATTCCAAATATATACCTTGGTGTTCCAACAACATCAAGATGAACCTATCTACGATGCGTGGACTCATTTCAAAAACTTAATCAAAAGAATCCCTCATCATGGCCTTGATTTATGGTCCCTTACTTAATTCTTTTATGATCATGTCGACGACTATACCCGAATGGACCTTGACTTTGCAGCAGACAGGAACCTTAGGGAATTAAGTGGTGAAGAAGCATGGGAAGCCATAGAAAATTTCGCCTAAGGCCAAAAAGAATGGGACAACCCACCAAACATTATTTCTGAACAAGAAGTAGCAAATTTGAAGGCTCAAGCAAAAAGATTGTTTGGAAATGAGGATGTTTGGGTTGAGATGCATAGAGGTATAGCATGGGATAAAGTGGAAAATTCGGATCCACAAAGTACCCCACAAGTCCTCCCATCATTTGAGGAATACACACTGCCCGTAACTTGCCTTAACAAATTCTAACAATTAAGCATAAAGACAAATAACGGGAAATCAAAATTTAACCCAAACAGCAAAACAGTCCACTCAACGGGAGAAGAAACCTTTTTAAAAAAAATTCCCCTATAAATAGGACCTAATAACTAAAATTTTCTTTTTTACAAGGACTATTATTTATTAAAAAATTAAGTTTAAAGAAAACTAGAACAAAAACGGAGTTAAAATGAGCGTTAAAACACGAAAAACGAGAACGAGGACAAATCCCGTTCTTTAAGAATCGAAATTTTGCAAATTAGACCCTACAAAAACAAAACTAATTTTTCTATGAACTTTATGATAAAAGAAAATTTTCTAAAAAGATTTTTTTATATTTTTTGATTATTTTTCTATTTTTTATGATTTTTTTAAAGTTTTTAATGAAAATAAATGTTAAAAAATACTAAACGAACTATAAAAATTCTAAAAAAATTACAGAAATTAGCTTATACTAATTAAATCCTAAGAAAAATAAGCCCGAGATCACAGCTTATTGAATAAGCTATTAAATAAGCTAAAATAGCTTAATAAGCTTATTGGGCTAAAATGTATATAAAGAATTGATTGTGCAAGGTCATATGAAAAAGACCCAAGGCACCAGCGTAGGAGATGGATGTGTGGTGTGATATAAATAGGTTGAGGTGTGAGTCGGGGGTTCGAGTCGTTGCTCACCCCCGACTTCCACTTCCTTTTATTATTATTTTCAAAAACTATAAAACAAATTAAGCACTTAAAGATAATCATTTTTAATAAAAGAAACTTTTTATAAAAAGCACTAAATAAGCTGTTAAACAGCTTATTATACGACAAAAAGTACTTAGCTTATTTTTTTGGTTTTTCTTAAACAAAATAAGCTAGAAACCTTATTAAGCTAAAGTTTAAAACTAAATAAGCTAGATTAAGCTAAACCTAAGCTAATGAGCTAAAAAGAAATAAAAAAAATAAGCAAGGGATAAGCTAAAAAAACTAAATAAGCACTTATGCAAATCCAAAAACCAAACAGGCCCTAATAGCTACTTTAAGCTTAAAAATAAGCTAGCAAATAAGCACTTCAGAAGGTGAGACTTGGTTTTCCTCAAAACTTGACTTAAATTCCACTAGAAAATGTTTTTTAAAAGAGCTTAAAACAACAAGAGCTTATTGAAAAGAGCTTGTGAAATAGCTGTTACAGGAAGTGAGCTTTTGAGGATTAATTAGCTAGTTTACACTTAACTGTGTGCACACAACTCAACTTAAGCTTAATTTTAAATCTAAAAGCTGTTCTAAAAAAAACTAATGATGTGTATGAGCTAAATTCAATAAGCTAAATTAACTGGAAACACTATAAGCTATCTAAATCCTATGATCTAAGAGGTAAACTCAGGAACTAACATGTTAAGCTCAAAAACTAAATAAGCTATTGTTATTAATAAGCAAAAACAGGAGCTGAGCTTGCAAAAACTTAACAATCTACTTATAAGCTATTGATTTAAATCATAACATCCAAACTTATAAGCTAGAAATCTAAATTTAAAAGCTAAGATCTAGGTACTACTGTTTTTGGCTTTTTGAGGTTTTTTATGAACTTTAGAAGCTAATGTGCCTTATTAAACAAGCTAGAAATTAAAAATTAAGACTTAATGATATTGAAAGAGACAGCAGTAGTAACTGTTGTTACTCCTGGTGATGCAATTAACAAAGGTGCAAAACTCAAATGCAGGTGACCTTGGTGGTCAATGCTGCAATGAACACACTCAATGAGTGTGTTTGATTGCTTAGCAAAACAAAAGGCTTGGATCAAATCTAACTGGCTAGCTTAAACAAATACCTCCCTTGGTGCAGGATCAAAGTAATTAAGCTTAAACTTTTTAAATTTTTAAATCTAACCTAAGAAAACAATTTTATTATTGATTTAAAGTGATAATGAAAATGATTTAAGCAAAGATCATAACTCAGTTTGACATTTAGGGGTCAAACAACACTAATGCAAACACTCCTTTATACTAGACATATTTAACTTTAGCTTTCTACTATGAAATCTAATAAACAACTTTCAATTACCAGATAATAAGAAATCATAAACTAACCTATTAGGCTTATTTTAACTGCTATTTAAGCTAGTAACAAAGATCTTATGAATTAACCTAATATTTTTGGTATTTTATTGATTTATAAGACTAAATGAAACAATATTAAATCTAAACTACAAAAGCTGAAAATATATGACTAAACATGATTAATAAGCACAATGAAGCAGATATAAGATCAAATAAGCAACTAGATAAGCAGATTATAAGCAGATAAGCAAATCTAAACTAGGAAACTTAAGACAAGGAAAGTAAATGAAAACCTACAATGGCCTTAGCAAAACAAAGGCTAAAGTGCTCAAAGAGCGTATCAACAGCTCTGGCTTATCAAAAATAAGCCAGTTTAAGTCCTTGGAAGCTCTTCCATAGCTAGCTTCCCTTCCATAAGTCCACATTCAATAAGCAAGGGTATTTAGGCTGATTTTAGAGTTTGAGTAGATTAAAGACTAATTGAGCTTAACCTGAGCTTATAGACTCAGATAAGCTTGTAGAGAGCTTGTGAGAATAGCTTATGAAACATTTGATCAAACTATTTGAGATTTATATAAAAAGCTTATATGTAAACAAGTGATGAAACTAAACTTACGATTTTATTAATGCTAAAAACAGATTACAGGATTTGAAAGATGAAATTACAAAGACTGAAAATTACATTTAAATGAAAAATAAGCTAAAAGCTAAAATTAAGCTATTCTAAAAGCTACCTTAGATACATGTGTATGTGTGAGAGTGTGTGGCTATATATAGCCTGTCTCTAAAGCTTCTAGTCCTCTTGGTAGCTACACGTTTCTTCTTCTCTTGGCCCTTGATCATATGCTAATCATTGGAGAACAATCCTTGGCCGTTAGATCACTTTTGAGCTCACACGGATTGCCAGCGTGGCAATCCGTGATGTGACAGATTGTGCTTCCTCTGTGTGTATCTTAAGTGCAAAATATCCCTTTTCTGTGTACTTCTTTCATGTCCACCGTGTCATTCCTTTTGGGGATTGACCAATAAGATGCTTAGGTGACGTGGTACTCTGCCAAGTTGTACTTAGCCACTTGAATTACCCTGCCACATCACTAATTTGGATTTGCCCTTTGGTTTTGTCATGGGTAAATGTTAAAGATGATGATGAATAGTAAAATGGCTTTGCCCGCCATTTTTACTTATAAGAGTGAAGGTTTGACTGGCTTAATTTTAGGCTTTGACTTCGGGTAAAAACAAGGGTATGGGCCAAGGTTTATGGTTTTGGGCTAAAGTTTAAAAGACAAATGAGCCGACTAAGGTTAAATAAGAGTTAACATTTGTTAAGGTTAGGGACCATTTGTGTAATTTGGTTTACTTAAGGGACTGTTTTTGGAATTTTGGGATTTTGGCTTTTTGTAAGTTTGACTTTAGTTGACCAAAGGTTGACTGAAGTTGACCATTGTAGCATTCTCACGGCTCTTTGTGTGCTCTTCCGTTCCCGTGTCCGTGTTTGTCCGGTTTTGACCGTTTTCTTATGATTTTTGCTTTATCCGTACCTACACAATCACAAAGACAAAACAAGCAATATACAAGCCTTTTATGCACAATTTTGCCTTTTAAGGGTTATTTTTGATATAAAATGGATATGTGTTTTCACACATATCATGCATGCTAGTTGTACAATGTAATTTTGTAATAATTTTTCGAAAAATTAGCTTTTGTACAAGTGATTCCGTGTAGGATTGAGTTTAAGTAAAACACTATTTTTACAGTACAAAATGCAAGACACCATAGTATTGTGCCAAGTGTCCTATGCTATCTAGGGTATAGTTGGTATATTAAAATTTTCAAATTTGCTACTAGCTATTTTTATAGTTAGTAAATTATGCATGGTAAACTGCAAAAACGATTTCCTGCATCAATATTAGATTAAAATTACAATGAAAAATAACATTTCAAATGGTATGATAAAATAAAGCTATACATTCATCCACATTATTAAAATAATCACATTACTATATATCTAGTTAAAATTACATGCAATAACAAATAAAAAAATCAAAAACCCGACCATCATCGTCCTTAAATTATAGTCTTCATTCATAATCATCTTTAGCATCATCATCTTGAAGGTTCATCATACGCATCATTATCATCCTCGATAACATGCATCTTCATTGTATTTATCGTTATCATTCTCGATAATATACATCTTCGTAATCATCATCGTCGTCAACTTTTGCATCTTCATCATCGATCTATGCATCTTTGTTGCTGATCATCGATCAATATTGCATAACAATCTTTCACATTATCAGGGAGCATAGATAATCTTTCGCATCGTTGTCATCATCATCAATTAAAACATTATCATATATTTTAGCATCATCTTTGATTAATAGATCATCATATATTCCAACATTAGTATGCAAGCCCAAATGTATGTATATTGTAGATGCCCTTTTTAAACTAGTTCTTTATGAATGTTTATTTTGATAAAAGAATAATTTTGTATTATTAGTTTAGAGTGTTTAGAGAGACGATAAATAAATTAAATTCATAGATTTATCTAATAATGAAAACCCTCACTATATTATGATGTGAAACTACGCTAGTACCCTTCCATTCACAAATTTAGATTGTCAAATTTTGATATACTTACAAATTTGCCATTAATAATTTAGACCCTTGATGTGGTCAAAGTCATTGCATCTAATGGCTATTATCTTGTTTTACATTTTCTACTTTAAGATAGTATTTTACTTGAACCCATCCCTTACGTGTAAATGGGTTCAAGAAATGAATGACTAAAGCTTACAACTTTACATGTTGTCATACATTAATATTGAATCTTTTTATCTAATTTACATGCTTTTGTCCATTGAATGTTCAATTGGAATGCATCATTATTGATTTGGTAGGTACACTCGGGCCTCAACATTAAACACACGTTGATGTGTCGTTGTGAGGTTGTAGTTTATGATAGTTCAAGTTTTAAATTTATATTTTTTGACTTTACCTAAAACAACACTTTAATGGGCAGTGTACCCGGTCAGATGTAGCTTCGTGGTAAGTAGGGTGTCGATCACTGAGAGTGGAAGTTAACTCTCAGTTCTACCGATATTTTATTTACCTAGAACTAATCTAACCTAATTATTCTAATTAAATCTAATTAAACCTAAACTAATGCAAAGAGGGGGGTTTTCAGCCTGAGAGACTGGCACGAGTTTAGTTATAAATATCCTAAGGTGATGACAAATAACGCACACAAGTGATTAACAAAAGATAGGGAAGTGGTCAAATGTTAGGAAAACGTATTAGCTAGTTTAATCTAATAAAGTGCCTTGATTGTCTATTGTGCAATGATTGTATTAATTCGTTGGTGGTATATCATTCCAAACTTAGGTGGATCTTCTCCCTAGACTCGAGGTTTATCGCTGGTTAATCCTATTATAATTAACTTAAACCCGTATAAAGCTCACACCGTTGATTATAATCTATCTAGTAAACTATATTGGTGGTTATATTGAATCCTAGCTCATGGAGGCTTTACCAACTTACTGCTTAATGAAAATTCATATACTAGTAGTCCACGCCCACTTAACTAACTACCTATGGAAACAGGACGTTATGTGTAGTCCTAAGTCACCGGCTTAGTCTACCTATCCACTTAACCATAGATCGAAACAAGGCTTTCTATTGGTGATCCTATTATTATAGCTATATGAATAAGCGTTATATGTTTCTATCCCTGTATCCCAGACTCTTAGCCTACGCCCAAACAACACCAAAGTTGCAGCGCATTAAATATGTAGGACCGGACCCAGTTGAATGATATGTAAAACACATAATTAAGCACATAAACGGGTATGAAGTGATAAACATAATCAACATGCAACGAATAAGGAACAATCAATATAAAGACAAATCAAAACATTATATTATCATAAACATGGCTAATACCTAAAGGTATTAGCCGATAGTCATTGTGATAATATACGAAGTCATAGATGAACGATTAAAAATAATGCTAACCGAACGCGTATAATAGAGTGTGGAGATTACAAGAGTTCCCATGGATTAGACCACTTTATAGGACCTTCATGGCTTCATAGATCTTCTGAAAATCGTACTTGGTGGTAAAAAGCATACCCTAAATCGTATTTAGGGTTTGGTATTTATAGACTCTGAAAATTGGTCGATACGACGTATTGAAACTCAATACGACGTATCGGGTGATTTGGCGTGGGTTCCATGAATAAAATATTCTAGAATTTTCTTTGAGCTGGTTTCAATACGCCATATCTGATTTTTGGATACGACGTATTGACCAATACGGAGTATTGGTTCTTCGGATATGGAGTATTCACCAATACAGAGTATCGGTTCTTCAGATACGGAGTATTGAGGTTTTGGATACGGAGTATTGGCTGAAAATGTGTTTCTCTTGATGGTTGACCAAAGTATCATATACGGCGTATCTGCTGATGTGGATACGGCGTATTATTCAAAGTCAGGCAATGATCTTGAGTTCTTCAAAGTCTTTTAGATACGGCGAATTGATGTCAGAATCAGTCGAATTTCTCAAACTCTTCATTTATGCTTCAAAACACGTCATTTTCTCCATCTTTTGCCTAATGCTCGATAATTACTGCAAATAACAAATATAAACAATTAAGTACCAGTCCATGCAATAATTAATACAAAGTGGGTAAGAAACATGGGATAAATGATGCTATAATAATGACGTTATTTGATGTCATCAAATATCCCCCCACTTGAATCCTACTTGTCCTCAAGTAGCCTTTAGAAGATTATGAAAATGTATCCCTAAGGATTTTTTCCGTTAAGCATTTATTTGATCAATTACAAGTACACAACCAAACACCTCACGAAATAGGAAGATGAAAACACTCAAATCACTCAACTAATCTATGTGGTAACATGTAACTAATTCGCTCAATTGCTCGGTCGTGAAGAGTATTTTATCATAAGTTTGGAAAGGATACACATCTCCACCACTAGAGCTAAAGAGTATGAAGTTTATAAAGGCAAATTGGGTTTTTATAATAAGGCTTAGGGTTGATCATTCTAACAATCTTTCACCAAAAGTACCACCCCAATAAGGTAGCTGAATCACACATACATGGCCGTAACAACGGAATAGACATGTGTGTTCGATCACATCCTCATTCGAGTTTAACTAAGGGTTAGGATGAAGAATGATATAGGGTATGGATCTTTTAACTTTCACCAAAAGTAATAAACCAACAAGGCAACTGAATCACACATACATGGTCGTAACGACGGAATAGACATGCATGACTTGATCACATCCTCATTCGAGTAAAACCTAAGGTTAATGATTAGGAAAGGGAAATAAATTGTTGTTAAATAAAAATTCACGAAACAAATAGATTAAGTCCAAACAGATAAGGTTCAAGTTGCTAGATACTTTTTCTCAACCGTTACCATGATAAAGACTCATAAATATTTACACAAATGTCTTGATTATAGATCAAAAACAACAACCTAAGTTGGCGTTCCCTTAACGGTCAAATCCCAATCATCCTATACTTTACATACTCTTACAAAGACAAGTGACGATATCTACCACTTTATACAAAACTTTACATCGTCGATTTATAACCACGTATCAACGAATAATCGATCCTTCAATTAATTCTATCGGTTTAAGCTTTAACAAACCGACTATCTTCAAACTTTCTTCCTCTTTTTTGTTGCGATTTTTCTAATTTTTTAGATTTTTTTAAACAATACTATACTACGAATCTTGGTGTAATTTCATCATCTTCACGATCATAATAACTCCGGATAATTTCTTCCATGATTCTTCATTCTTCGAACATACCAATGATTGTGATGGTAGTAAAAATACATAAGTTTTGACTACTTTTTACATTCCCATTGCAATGTACAAATTTCCCAACCATACCAGAGATAGAAAATGACATAAGATACATGAAATACATACTTTACACTTTAAGCAACTAGCAACTGATAAATGGACTTAATCTAATAGGGTAGGCTAAGGTGTAAAGGTGTAACGAAACAAATAGTTGGTGTTATCTTAAAGGATTGGCTTTACAGGTTTTTCTAGGGGTATCTTACTCTTAAAATGAGAGTAAACAAAGGGTTTATATGAGGGTTAACTAACCAGTGTAGTTAGTTAATAAAACAACATATAAAGGATTTTTGGGTGTAATCCTAGAAATTTACCAATTTAAACAAGTTACTCAATCTAAATCCATAGTACTCATTATTGTTGTCTCGAATAGATATACCAAGCCAAGTTCTAAAGTCTACAACATCACTGGCACACTCATATTTTTTTGAGATTTGGGTAAATATTTGGAAACGGATAAGGCTGAATCCTCACAATATCTAATAAGGGTTATGTGTGCAGGTTATGTAACTAGTAATTTCACAAAAGTATGCTTGACATTTTTTAAATTTAAGCATAATTTAAGCATTTTAATATGGAAAAAGGACAAGTAACGTTCTAATTCCCATCCCCCCACTTAAATTATACAACTTCCTCGTTGTATAGAAAAATCATTAAAAACGGGAAATTAAAAGAATTAGAACGAGAAACTCCCATGATATTTTGCTCGGTAGATTCTCCAAGTTAGTACATGAGTGAGAATGTGTTGAACAGCCATCTTGAGATTTCAAGACTCCAACACTTTGAGATCTCCAGATTTATAAATACTCCACCAAATTCGTCATTTTCGTTAAGTAAGGTCCTGTATAAATTCTCAAAAAACAAATGCAATTCTATCTCCGTGTATTCGTTTGGTTAGAAAACAAAAACGAAAAACTATACATGAAGTTGATACGCCATATCCATGTTTTAGGATACGCCGTATTGAGTCATGTAAGAAAAATTCTAAGTATTGGTCAGAAGTCAAATACGCCGTATCATGGTATGAATACGTCGTATTGACATATCTGACTATAAAGTTAATAAATGCGGAAAATTAAAGGGATAACGTCCAGGTTAAGTCGATACGCCATATCCAATGGATCTGGATACGCCGTATTGATAACCTGGGAAGACAGACTCTATACTAAATAAGAAAATACATTCCGGGTTGTCTCCCGGGAAGCACTTTTGTTTTTATGAGAGTCTTTAAGTTAGACTCCCTTCAACCTCAAGTTACATCATTCTCGAATTCTATAACTTCATCACCCTCTTTGTCAAAGTTACCTTCGTAATATTTCTTCAATCGTTGTCCATTGACTTTGAAGTTAAACCCGTTCTTGTCAATGATTTCTACAGCCCCATATGGATATATCATTTTAACAATGTTCGGACCGCTCCATTTCGACTTAAGTTTTTCAGGGTACATCTTCAAACAAGAATTATAAAGTAGCACTTTTTCGCCCGCCTTAAAATCTTTATCACCACGAAGTCTAAAATCATGCCATTTCTTGGTCTGTTCTTTGTAAATTCTAGTATTCTCATAAGCACCATCTCTCAATTCGGCTAACTCATTAAGCTGCATAAGACGACTTTCGCTAGCAAGCGTTAAATCCATATTATATTGTTTTAATGCCTAATGTGCCTTATGTTTGATCTCCCTGGGTAAATGGCATGCTTTCCCATAAACTAGTCTGAAAGGTGTACACCCTGTCGGTGTTTTATAGGCCGTCCTAAATGCCCACAATGCATCGTTAAGTTTTTCTGACCAATCTTTAGGATTATATCCCAGTGATCTCTCTAGAATACGCTTAATAGCCCTATTAGTAACTTCATTTTGTCCATTAGATTGAGGGTGATATACCATGGATAATTTGTGAGTCACACCATATATTTGTAAAGCTTTTTCAAGCTGGGAATTACAAAAATGTGTCCCTCTATCACTAATAAAAGCTTTAGGAACTCCAAACCTAGAAAATAAACTTCTTAAAAACTTAACCACTACACGCGCATCATTCGTAGGTAATGCTTGAGCTTCTACCCATTTGGATACATAATCTACAGCTGCTAATATGTATTTATTACCTCTAGATTGGGGAAATGGTCCCATAAAATCTAATCCCCAAACATCAAAGACTTCGCATACCTGAATGTTATTTTGAGGCATTTTGTTCCTTGAAGATATGTTTCTCGATCTTTGACTTGCATCACATTATTTTACGTACTCATTAGCATCCTTAAAAACACTATGCCAATACAATCCAGACTCGTAAACCTTCTTTGCGGTAACATTAGCACTATGATGCCCACCAGTAGGCCCCGAATGACAATGTGCAAGAATTTTGAGGGTTTCACTTCTAACCACACATCTTCTCATAATATTATCCGCGCACAGT
>BQNB010083754.1:11529-28947 GCA_026074375.1 Tanacetum coccineum | reverse complement strand
TCTCTTCTCCTTGGGTCGTACGAACACAAAAACGCACCAAAACTACACATTTTTCATCTTGTTTCAAGAATATGGAAGCTTAGATACGTTTGGGTTAAATTCTAGTGATCGTTTGGGTAAATACACAATGTTTGGGTTGTTTGGTTAACTTTAATCTACTCTAAACCCTTATTTTTGTAAGTAATCATTTTCTTAATAATACTTATACTTTTGTTAATCTTATGTTACATAAACACTAGTTGTACATTCATTTTTTATATATAGATAGTTAAAAGTTATAAAATTGTTAAAAAGGTATGCGTTTGGTTCGAACAAAATAAAAAGTAATATTGGATAAAGTATCATTGTAATATTATGATTGTGTTGGTGAAATAAAACTTTGGGTCACAAGAGCTTATAGCTTATTCGGCTTAATAATAAGCACACGAGTGCTTATTATGGCTTATTTTGGATTTCGGTGTAAAAAGGAAACAAAGAAAATAAAGTCTTGGTCCTTTAAACTTTCGGTCTATTGTTATTGCTTATTTTCGTGGCTTATTATTGAAACTAAAAAGACCTTGTAGCTTAATGGCTTATTTATAAGTTATTCGTAGCTTATTTTGGGCTTATAAGGTCTCGGCTCAAAAAGCCAAGCCCAACCGAGACTTAGTCTTGGGCTTGCGAGGCTCGATTTATTTTTGTGGCTTATGTTTTAGCTTATTCTGATTAAAACAAATGCTTATTTGCTTATACTATTGCTTATTAGTCTATTTCCAGGCTTATTGTATTTTGGTATATCCGTTTGTGCTTAGTGGACCGAAAAGCCCAATAAGGCCCATATAGCTTTCGGCTTATTTAGGTTAAGAGCTTTTCAGCTTATTTTCATAACTTACCGAAATGGTGATTTTGGTTATTTGATTTCTGGCTTATTTTCGAGCTTAATAAGCTTTGGCTTGTAAGCTTATATATTATATAACTTACTTAATAATACATGTTTCTATTTTCATTCAAGGTTCTTCTGGTCCTTGAACCTCGCATAGCCCCTCGCTGAAAGATTTAATTATACAGGAACTCGTTGCCGCAACGCGTGGGTACTGGTCTATTTTAACTTATGTTTCAAAGATGCTACTTATGTGTTCCTTTCTTTCGTTTTGGATCTTATTTTTATTTGGATATGAAATACTTTGCATTGTTATTGCTTAAAGTTATTTTAATTCAAATTATCATTTATTTGTATAGTTGTCTGAAAAACGTTTAACTGAATAACATTTGCTCACCGCAAAATATAGTCACAGGGTACCCGCCGCTGTTGCAGCGTGGGTACCCCGTGTGATTATTTTTAGAAGTCTTAAAAATGTTCACCATATATACGTTTTTAACTAGTCATTAGTCTTAAAGGGGATCAAAACATTTCTTGTTGGGGAAAGATTTAAAACCATTAGTCAATGTTCACCACCATACACATTTTTGAATTCACACAAGATTTAATATATATGTTTTTTAATTAGCATGTGTTAATAATAGCCCATTTAAAAGGGTTTGTAACTCCTCGTCAAAGGAGTTATGAGCATTAATCTGCAAATTAATCTCATTAACTCATCCATCAATACATAGTGGTTACATGACCATAAATGCATAATGGTTAGACATAAATGAGGAACGTTTGCTCACCATAATATTTAGTTACCGGGTACGCACCGCCGCATTGCGCGGGTAACCGTCTAGTAAAATAAAATGCAAAAATTGCCATACATGTGCGAATAAGCAAGACTTAACCAAGTTGATACTCACACTACTCGTGTTGTCAGTTACGCACGATTGCGAGCTTTATTGTACAAAACATTCAATATTTAAACTATTATATCGTGTATAATTTGTTATGCAATCTAGCTTTAATGTTCTCTATCTAATGTACATAAAGTGAAAAAACAGAACCCAATGATGATGAGATGCTGAAACATTTGGCATAAAAAAAGCAAGACACACATATATATATATATATATTGTACAAGTATATAGTTTTATCTTTCATTTACATTTTGTCAAGTTGTCATTAGTTGGGGGGTTAGTTTTGTAACATTTTGAAAGTTAGTTAGTTTAGGCGCCTTTCTCTTCTTCTTTAAATACCCCCTCTAGTGAAATTATGATCACATTAAAAAGTTATCTCACCAACTGGTTTTGTCTGGCCACCAACCTGAATGGAGGGCATAGCTGGACATTGGAGGTTGGGTGGCTGAATCAAACTTGAACTGTGGTGAAGCCACAGAGGTTTGACCAAATGCCGGAATAGGTGTCGGAGTTTGCATACAATCCTCTACCATACTATCCATACTCATGTGATCGTAATTATTCGTTATGGCACCAGTTCTAAATACATGAGTATCCTCAGCCACCATACTATCCACACTCATGCCAAATACAAGTGTTTGAGTTTTCACTTTTCCGGGTCCCAAGTGGACCAAAATATGCTGGTAGTACCAACAAGGAGGATATTCATAACACATTAACATACCTTTAACAAGCATAATAATTATGCTAGCATTTACATTCTAGCATTGGATCCAAGCTAAACAAACAAACATAACTCATTGTACATTGCATTACAACATCATAATTAACATCATGATTTCATTATAAGTTTAGTCAAGATACTTTTCTCACATGAGTCTTTAAATTCCTACTTGAACATAAGACTTGCTTTCTTCTTGGCTTCCTACATATATATTTACCCTAATAACATCTAATTAATGTTTAGTATCATAAATTATTAACTCTCAATCACTTTACCCAATTTAATAACATGAACCCTAATTTTAAAATTGAGAGATTACTTACTTGAATGTGAGGATAGCAATTAAAGGTTCCTAATAGCTTAATCTCCCTTCTTCCTTGTTCAATTTTACAATATTGATGGAATCCCTAATTTCCCTCCTTCTTCTTATGAATGTCGATACCAACCACACACACCTACACTTTTTGGAAATGTCAGGCATGCTAGATATTTCATAACTTGGATATTTACATAATTAAGTTTGTTCCATTGGTAATTCTAGTCCCCCAAGTTCTATTTCTCTTACTTTAGGCATTTATATTTAGATAACTTTATACTTATTTATATCTAACTTATAACTTTACCATTTTCATATAAAATGCATTCTCATAATTAATTATATTATTTATACTATAAAATAATACATTAACGGGCAACGGGTGTTACAATTCATCCCCCCTAAAATGAGATTTCGTCCTCGAAATCTGTTCTTGAAATAAATGAGGATATCTAATCCCCATCTTCTCTTCCGGTTCCCATCTAATGCTTGTACCCTTCTAATGCTTCCATTCCACTTTAACCATGAAAGGTATCGTGTATACCTTTCATTTCTTTAGGTAATTCTAGAGTATACGCTACCTCCCCGACTCTCTTTAATATCTTATATGGTCCTATAAACCTTGGGATAAGTTTTCACTTGTTCTTGAACCGCATTACACCCTTCCATGGGGAACTTTGAGCATAACGAAGTCTCCAACATTGAATTCGATTCTTCTTGTAATTCTAGGAGTATACGCTAACTCCCGCCTCTTTAATAACTAAATGGTCCTATAACACCTTGTGCTAAGCTTCCCTTGTTCTTGAACCGCAAATACACCCATATCATGAGGTAACTTTGAGCATAACGAAGTCCCAACATGAATTCGACTGGTCTTATTTCTTTATTGGCATAACTTTCCACGCTATCTTGTTGCCTCCTTATTCCGTTCACTGAATGGTTTTCTATCTTCTCGGTTGTTTGCTAAAACAACATCCGTGCATGCTAACTCCCTCCTGTCCTACTTCATCCCAACATAATCGGCGTTCAACATTTTTTTTCCCATAAAGCATCTCATAAGTGGCATCTTAATACTATCATGATAAGCTGTTATTATAAGCCTAATTCCACCAAAGGTAAATGGTCATCCCAATTTCCTCCAAAATTGATTATGCAAGCTCGAAGCATATCTTTCAATGTTTGAATGGTTTGTTCACTTTGACTGTTCGTTTGAGGGTGAAATGTCGTACTCATGTGCAACCTCGTACCTAGCTCTTCTTGAAAATCTCGCCAAAAATTAGAAGTAAAGTGTCCATCTCTATCCAAAACAATAGAAACGGGTACTCCATGACGTGCAACGATCTCGTTAATGTAGATTTTTGCCAACTTATGAACGAGCATTTTTCCTCGAATAGGGATGAAATGAGCGCTTTTCGTTAATCGATCTACTATTACCCAAATTGCGTCATGCTTCTTTGTTGTCCTTGGTAGCTTAGTTACGAAGTCCATAGTAATCTTTTCCCATTTCCACACGGGGATTTCTAGCGGTTGTATCTTTCCATACGGCTTTTGATGTTCGGCCTTGACTTTTAAGCATGTCAAGCATTTTTCTACATACTTCACACAATCTCTTTTCATACCCGGCCACCAATAATTCCTCTTCAAGTCAAGATACATTTTTGTAGCCCTCGGATGGATGGAGTACTTTGACTTGTGTGCTTCTTCAAGTATTAACTCCTTGACGTTGCTTCGGAAAGGAATGTAGATTCTCATGATGGTCTTAAATTCCCCGATTATCGTCTTCAAAATAGGGTATGTAGGATGTAATTCTCTCACTCTTCCAATTTTCTTCCTTCAACGCTTCTAATTGAGCTACCTCGATTCGGTCGAAAAGGTCGGAAGTAACAATCATTCATAACGAGTGGATTCGCGTAACTTTCTCTCTTTCCTTTCGACTTAACGCGTCCGCTACCTCGTTTGCTTTACCCAGATGGTAACGTATTTCACAATCATAATCCTTGAGTAAATCCAACCACCTTTGCTGCCTCATGTTTGGATCTTTCTTCTCTAGAAAATATTGAAGACATCTATGGTCGGTGTAAATTATAAATTCTACACCATAAAGATAATGCCTCCAAATTTTCAAGGCAAAAACCACCGCCGCGAATTCAAGATCATGAGTTGTCTAATTCTCTTCATGCTTTTTCAATTGTCTTGAATCATAATCAATAACCTTGCCTCATTGCATAATAACGCAACCGAGACCAAAATAAGATGCATCACAATACACAACCATGTCTTTGGTTCCATCCGGTAAAACGAGTATTGGAGTTTCACATAGCTTCCTCTGTAAAGTAACAAAAGCTTCTTCTTGTTCTTCACCCCATACAAAAGGAGTATTCTTTTTGGTAAGCCTGGTTAATGACGATGCAATCTTGGAAAAATCTTGAATGAATATTTGGAAATAGCCCGCGAGACCTAGAAAACTTCGAATTTCACCAACGTCTTTAAGACTTTGCCGATTCATCACCGCTTCAATTTTAGCCAGATCCACCTTGATACCATTGGAATTTACAACGTGACCGAGAAATTGAATCTCTTGTAGCCAAAATTCACATTTTGCAAACTTGGCGTACAATCTTGAATGTATTTTATGAAGTGTGTAGATGTTTTTAAAACACATAAATTTATAATTGAGTTTCGTAATGAATTCTTAATTACTTCGTAATAAATTCGATTAACAAAATTGAGTAAATCATAAGTATGGAGAATGTATATTACTATAATTAATAAGTAGCGAAAAATTATTTTAACACCCCAAAATCGGTTTTTGGTAATTCATTATTAGAATGCAACGTAAGTTCGACTATGACTTTATAACTTTAAATTTTTTACGTGATTGGTTAGTCAAACCTGATAGTCAAAATATTACCTTGGAAAGGTGTGGTACGCTTTGGGAAGAAAGGAAAATTAGCACCTAGGTTCGTTGGACCATTTGAGATCACAAAGAGGATCGGTCCAGTAGCCTATCGATTAAGATTACCTCAAGAGCTAAGCAGTGTTCATGACACGTTTCACGTGTCGAACCTCAAGAAATGCTTGGCGGACCCAACCCTACTTGTACCTTTAGAGGAGATCCAAGTTGATGCTAAGTTGAACTTCGTAGAGGAGCCTGTAGAGATTCTAGAGCGTGAAATCAAGAAGTTGAAGCGGAGTAGAATTTCTATCGTCAAGGTTCGATGGAATTCGAAACGAGGTCCTAAATTTACTTGGGAACGTGAGGATCAAATGAAACTCAAGTACCCACACCTCTTTAGCTCTAGCACTAGTTAAATTTTGGGGCGAAATTCTTTTAAGGGGGTAGACTGTAACCTTTGCAGTTTTCCAGACTTGAAATGTACTATTTAATTCTCTGTTTTATTGACTTTTGTTATTTCTGTCAGGTCAGTTACCGTGCTAACGGTAGTCAATCTGTAATTTATTAAGTTAATAGTTCACTTTATGCTTGAATTATTTCTTTTTAAACGTTTACATTTATATTTAATCACTTACCGGGCGATTTATCCCGCATTCAACCTAAAAAGACAAACAACGCGTCCCGGCACGTCAAATTATTGTCCATACTAAATTAAAACATTTTAACTATGAAATTATTTCTTTTGATATTTTTAAGACTACTAAACTTAATTGTAACACTTACTTAAAAACTCGAACCTTCGGACTACGTTTACTAACAAACTAAGCACATTACAAAATCCCGACAAAAGTCCAAAAATCACAAATAGGATGCCATCCTTGGATCCCTTGTTCGACCGGGCCTATAGCAGAAACACTAGCAAATTTTTGGGATCATGTTTTATGTACAAATTGTCCATTTTCTTCATTTCAAACACACACACTAAGATACCAAAAACACACACAATAAAAAACTCTCTTTTCATCTCTTCTCCTTGGGTCGTACGAACACACAAACGCACCAAAACTATACATTTTTCATCTTGTTTCAAGAATATGGAAGCTTAGATACGTTTGGGTTAAGTTCTAGTGATCGTTTGGGTAAATACACAACGTTTGGGTTGTTTGGTTAGCTTTAATCTGCTCCTAAAACCCTTATTTTTGTAAGTAATCATTTTCTTAATAATACTTGTACTTTTGTTAATCTTATGTTACATAAACACTAGTTGTACACTCATTTTTTATATATCGATAGTTAAAAGTTATAAAAATGTTAAAAAGGTATGCGTTTGGTTCGAACAAAATAAAAAGTAATATTGGATAAAGTATCATTGTAATATTATGATTGTGTTGGTGAAATAAAACTTTTGGTCACAAGAGCTTATAGCTTATTCGGCTTAATAATAAGCACACGAGTGCTTATTATGGCTTATTTTGGATTTCGGTGTAAAAAGGAAACAAAGAAAATAAAGTCTTGGTCCTTTAAACTTTCGGTCTATTGTTATTGCTTATTTTCGCAGGGACGGAACCAGGGTTCCCGCGCGTTCTGGGGAACCCATGGTTTTTTTTACAAAGGTGAAATGGATTAAATAAAATGAGAAGCTATTTACAAAACAAAAGCCCAAGCAAAGACTATATAGGATCCTTATAAAGCCCACATTTGACTTGGAAACAAATAATAGGCAATACACATACCCAAGCCAAATAATACTCTTATGTGTTCCACAGGCCTAAACACTTCAATAACAAAAGCTACTAACCTTCAATACAATACATCATCAGGCCCCAATGCATTCCAAATTCTGATATCTTCCAGCAACTCATATCCACTGCTAAACCAGTTATGCCAAACGATTGGATATCCACTGCTAAACCAGTTGTAACAGACATAATTGTAGGTCCAAGAACAATTCAAAACTTGCAAACACCCTTAGTAATTGCATACTGAATACATACTGAATCTACCAAAACAACCTTCTTAAACTGATATCCAAACACCCTAGTAATTGCAACAATAAGAACCATATAGTTACTCCGCCAATCAGTCGGGCCATAGTCCAAACACCCATGGTATTGATGATATACAACAAAAGAGGAAAATTAATCTAGAATCCAGAAATCATAAAGTTACAGAAATCCGTACAAAAAATGACTAGCATGAAACCAAAATGATGAAACCAAAGATAAATAAGCGAACTGTTACTGTAGAACCTGGTGCAAAAATAAACATGCAAAATCACATGATTTAGAAAAGGATGTCCAGCTATTATTCCAAACATCCTTGATAATACCCCAAAAATGCCACAAGCTCCTTATAAGCTTATGCAGAAAACCCGGGATTTTTCGATATAGTGTTAATTTTTGAGTAAAACATCGATTTTTCCTAAATGCATCCCGTCTATCAAAATGTGTTTCTAGTATTATTTAGTTAGTATACATCAATAAAATTTGTGCACCCAACCGTATTTGGTCCGGTTTCGTCTCATATCATCTCAAATATGAATTTAAACCTCCTAGTAAGATGTCTATATCGATAGGTTAGGTTTCGATCTAAAAAATATACATAATTTTAAGCATTGATTCATATTTTGATCTTGACCTTCATTTCACTATAAATACCCAACACACACACATAAACCTCACAACAAACCATAAAACACAACAACCACAATGTCTTTTAAGAGTAGCTTTAAGGTAGCCGATGTTTGTTCAAGCTTTTTTAACTCTGTTCCATAGAGATGAGCACAAGGAGTTAGCAAACACAATACTTAACACATAGTTAGAGGAATTAACATTCAACTCGCAAATGGCAAACACTTATTCTTTATTATGTTCCTTTTCTGATCCACCATACAATGTTATTCTTGGCCCCTCATATAGGCATAGTAGCATTCATTACAACTACATGTTCATCTACCCATTCTATAATTAATATTGAAACACCCAACCTTTATTGAAGACAAGAAAATGATCAGGTTCCTAAAATAAATGACGGCAAACAGAAGGTCCCAAAAGATGCTCTTGTCTGACCAATTTCTACCAAAGACCTAACTGCATATGTTAACACCAACTGTGTCATTCTCCCCTGGTTGAAAAGAACTCGCCCTCGAGTTCACCTCATTTTCGCCATGTTACGAAGAAAGATCCTTGACAATAAAAGTAGCAGAGACTCTGTGGTGACTCTGTGATGACCAGGCAACTCAACTTTATAAGCATTGTTCCCCATGCATTGTACTATTTTAAACAGACCATCACCTCGCTGTTGGAGTTTAACATGTCGGCCAGGTGGAAAACGCTCCTTACTCATGTGGACCCAAACCAAGTCACCTTCTTTGAAAATTGCCGCCTTTCTATGCTTGTTAGCCTGCTTTGCATATTTATGATTTTGCTTTTCAATTTTCAATTTTACCTTTTCATGTAGCTCTTTGACAGCTCTCACACGTTCATCTCCATAACCACTATAAGTCGAGTTTATGGGTTGAGGTACAAGGTCTATAGAACTTAGGTTAACACCCCCTCTCCTCCCCATTCTGATCATCCACTCATTCTATACGACACACAAACATTACCCTAAAACCCATATTTGTCTTTATTTTCTACATGCGTCGACAAACAGAAAACATATCTATATTATTTGCATGTTTATATTATATATTATTATAACATATGCAAGCTTTAATTGTCATGCATGCAATACGCATGAAAACTAAAGTCACATATAGTTTACTAGCCTTGCCCTTTTCTGTTGTCTTTTACCGATCGGTAGTCAACCAAAAAAACCAAAAGGTTTGTTTCGATCGGTTACTTCAAGAACATCAAAACCTTTGTGTTTTTTGGTGCTTATTCATGAAGCAAAAACACTAGTATCCTAACGTGCTCGTGTGAGCAAATCATATAGACAGTAATTTAACCGTTAAGTTCAAAAATCAAGATCTCGTGCTAGTTTATTGACAAACAACACGTCCCGGCACGTCAAATTATTGTTCATACTAAATTAAAACATTTTAACTATGAAATTATTTCTTTTGATATATTTAAGACTACTAAACTTAATTGTAACACTTACTTAAAAACTTGAACCTTCCGACTACGTTTACTAACAAACTAAGCACATTACAAAATCCCGACAAAAGTCCAAAAATCACAAATAAGATGCCATCCTTGGATCCCTTGTTCGACCGGGCCTATAGCAGAAACACTAGCAAATTTTTGGGATCATGTTTTATGTACAAATTGTCCATTTTCTTCATTTCAAACACACACACTAAGATACCAAAAACACACACAATAAAAAACTCTCTTTTCATCTCTTCTCCTTGGGTCGTACGAACACACAAACGCACCAAAACTATACATTTTTCATCTTGTTTCAAGAATATGGAAGCTTAGATACGTTTGGGTTACGTTCTAGTGATCGTTTGGGTAAATACACAACGTTTGGGTTGTTTGGTTAGCTTTAATCTGCTCCTAAAACCCTTATTTTTGTAAGAAATCATTATCTTAATAATACATGTACTTTTGTTAATCTTATGTTACATAAACACTAGTTGTGCACTCATTTTTTATATATTGACTTCAAAATGCCTTGAAAACAGCTTTCTCTACACAATAAAAAGATTTTATTTTATTTTCATGCACATTATCATATATGATGTATTATAGTGTTACAAAAGTAAAATTTCAAGTAGATTATCATATATGATATTATACACAAAACTAACTTTTAATTATTCACCGGGAGATCACAGAGTTGGTTGTATTTTATTTTCAAGCACATTATCATATATGATATATTATAGTGTTACAGAAGTTGACTTTCAAGCACATTATCATATATGATATATTATAAATGCTTAAAACCTAACTTATATCATGTATGATACATTACATAAGTTTTTACAGTTTGTTTAGGCAACTTATCATATATGATTTTTCACTAACATGTCATACTATATCTGTTTAACGTAGAATAAGCCTTTGGCTTCGCCTTATGCTTAGCCTACACCTTCAGCAAAAGTTTATTCGTGCTTTTACTTATTCAAACTAACTTCTAGTCCATTATTTCGTCTCTAAAATCACAATATCATCAACAAATTCTTTCTAAATAGTGAAAACTTAACTTCTAATCACTTATTTTCTTCATTAAAGTCTTAATAACATCAACATACTCTATCTAAAACTTACTTATCACTATAACATCATCTAGCATCAGAATAACATCAAAATATCATCATTATTAATTATATAAACACAATAAATTGAAAAAAAATCACAATATGTTCATCAAAAACTCTATAAACATTAAAATATGTAGATGAAGTGTTTTATACCTGAATTAGTGATTTTAAGCTTGTATTTCATCAGCTTTTTACTCAAATCTTCAGCTCTAAGCTTAATCGTTAAGATTTGTTCTTCAACAACATCATCGACATCTTTTTCTTTCATTTTTAATGCGATTCGTGGATGATCTTTGATTTGTGTGTGTGTTTTAGTGTGTGTATTTTTGGATCGGTGTAAAACTATGTGTTTTTAGTGTGTGTGTGTTTGATGAGAGAGAAATATAATACGTATATAGATCCAGATGAAATGAATTGGGGGTGGTAGGTGTGTGAGGGGAAATGACGTAAATACCCCTTCGCCCTTTTTTATTTATTTTTAATTAAAAAATCCTTTTAATCCTAGCCTTTGATATATTTTAGATGGAGGGCTGAGATTGGTCCCCCCGTATCCAAGAAAGAGAAGGTATCCAAAATAACTCCCCTCAAGATTTAAAGCCATTAGTCAATGTTCACCACCATACACATTTTTAAATTCACACAAGATTTAATATATACGTTTTTTAACTAGCATGTGTTAATAATAGCCCATTTAAAGGGGTTTGTAACTCCTGGTCAAAAGGAGTTATGAGCATTAATCGGCCAATTAATCTCATTAACTCCTCCATCAATACATAGTGGTTACATGACCATAAATGCATAGTGGTTACATGATCATAAATGCATAATGGTTAGATATAAATGAGGAACGTTTGCTCATCATAATATTTAGTACTGGGTACCCGCCGCCGCATTGCGCGGTTAACCGTCTAGTAAAATAAAATGCAAAAATTGTCATACATGTGCGAATAAGCATGACTTAACCAAGTTGATACTCACACTACTCGTGTTGTCAGTTACGCATGATTGTGAGCTTTATTGTACAAAACATTCAATATTAATACTATTATATCGTGTATCATTTGTTATGCAATCTAGCTTTAATTTTCTCTATCTAATGAACATAAAGTGAAAAAAGAGAACCCAATGATGATGAGATGCTGAAACATTTGGCATAAAAAAAAGCAAGACTCACATATATATTGTACAAGCATATAGTTTTATCTTTCATTTACATTTTGTCAAGTTGTCAATAGTTAGGGGTTAGTTTTGTAACATTTTGAAAGTTAGTTAGTTTAGGCGCCTTTCTCTTCTTCTTTAAATACCCCCTCTAGTGAAATTATGATCACATTACAAAGTTATCTCACCAACTGGTTTTGGCTGGCCACCAACCTGGATGGAGGGCATAGCTGGACATTAGAGGTTGGGTGGCTGAATCAAACTTGAACCGTGGTGAAGCCACGGAGGTTTGACCAAATGCCAGAACCGGTGTCGGAGTTTGCATACAATCCTCTACCATACTGTCCATACTCATGTGATCGTAATTATTCGTTGTGGCACCAGTTCCAAATACATGAGTATCCTCAGCCACCATACTGTCCACACTCATGCCAAATACAGGTGTTCGAGTTACTGTCCATACTCATGTGATCATTATATGTAGTACCAAATCCGGAAGACTTTTCCGGGTCCCAAGTGGACCAAAATATGCTGGTAGCGGGTCCACTAGTGGAATTACCAAATACAGGAGTCAAAGGAGATTGATTTTGGGTGGGGGTTAAAAAGGAAGAAGTAGCACCAGCACCAGCACCAAATGAAAATTTTGTTGAACCACGAGTACTAGATGCACCAAACACCACAGGCGATGTAGTAGCAGAAGGTGTAGATGTTGCAGATGCCCCGAAATTATATGTACCAACTCCAGAAGACTTTGCCAGGTCCCAAGTGGACCCAAATATGCTGGTAGCGGGTCCACTAGTGGAATTACCAAATACAGGAGTCAAAGGAGATTGATTTTGGGTGGGGGTTGAAAAGGACGAAGTAGCATCAGCACTAGCACCAAATGAATATTTTGTTGAACCACGACTAGTAGATGCACCAAACACCACAGGCGATGTAGTAGCAGAAGGTGTAGGTGTCGCAGATGCCCCGAAATTATATGTAGTACCAAATCTGAAAGACTTTGTCGGGTCCCAAGTAGACCCAAATATGCTGGTAGCGGGTCCACTAGTGGAATTACCATATTTACCCTCTGATGATGCAGTCATGGAACTAATACTGAAACTGGATGATGTGCCGATAGTAAAAGCTGAGGACGAAAAATGAGAAGTCCCAGAGGTAAAAGATGGGATGGAAGTGGTCCCAGAAGGTGTAGGTGTCGCAGATACCCCGAAATTATAAAAACTGGAAGACTTTGCCAGGTCCCAAGTGGACCCAAATATGCTGGTAGCGGGTCCACTAGTGGAATTACCAAATTTACCCTCTGATGATGCAGTCATGGAACTAATACCGAAACTGGATGATGTGCCGATAGTAAAAGCTGAGGACGAAAAAGGAGAAGTCCCAGAGGTAGAAGATGGGATGGAAGTGGTCCCAGAGCCAAACAGAGAAGGCACGGACGGTGTAACAGCCACAGATGCTTGTGTGTTTGCCTGAGATCCATTGGAGACATTGAAGAACGACGCCAATGACTGATTCTTGGTGGTTGAAGTAACTGCTAGAGATCTAGAGCCAAAGAGTCCACTTCCAGTGGTGGTGGTGGTGGTAGAAAAAGGTGTACTAGCAAATTGTGAGTTGGATTTCAAATCCTTGTCATTTGTAACACTGGTGTTCCCAGTTTCCGCCACTGAAATTGTTGGTGTTGTTGAAGTAGCAAAACCGAAACCGAAAACTAGAGTTGGAACAGACGAAGGGATAACTGGTGTTGGGGTAGAAGTGGAGAAGATAGCAGCAAGAGTACGGGTGGTGGTGGTGGATATACCATTTGTCGGTGTACCTGGAAGAGCAGTAGAGGCTGGAGCATCTAAGTTTCCAAATATGTTTGCAGCCTTCTCATCATTCCCTTTTCCATCCTTGGACTCGGATTTCCCAAATATATTTGCAACGATGTCAGCCGCCAAAGCTGTCTCTTGTTTACAACTTTCACCCAAAACTTGAGTCTCATCATCATCGTCTATCTCAAATGAATCATCCTCAGGTACACTCATCTGAAATGCGCACTTCTTCTGAAGAGGTTCAGCTGTTGGTCCATTATCTTCAACTTTTTCCGTGCCTTTGGAGGTCAGCTCTCGACTATGAGCAATATCTAACGTCAGTATCGGGGGTGATTTAGTTGAGCCTGAACTTTTTTCCTTTAAATCCACTTCTTCAAGGTGCTGCAATATTTTTGTGGCTGTTTGAGTGGACTTTGTAGGAACATTAGCGTAGCCCGAGACTGATCCCGAACCATGCATGCTTGTGTCTCTCTTTTTTTCAGCTCCCTTAACGATTTTTGGTTCAGACTCGTTCATTAGAAGCAGCTTCTGACTCGCGTGGTCCGGCTGTTGAAGTGCCGTGTATCCGAGTTCTCTTTTATCTCTTAGCGTTAAGAGATTAGCTTTTTGCCGAGTTCTACGCAGTGGACCACCCGATCCAATATCACCGTCTCGTACAAAACTTCTACGTGTTAGAGCAAGATTAGCTTTTTGTCGAGTTCTACGCAGTGGAACACCCGATCCAATATCATCGTCTAGTATAGAACTTCTACGTTTTAGAGCCTGACAAAGAGCGTGAAAACACTGTTAGAAAAAAATAGAGGCATATGTGTTGATCTGGGTTATCTTTTATCCATAGAGGTCAACTTGGTAGGGTTAGAACACATAACTAAAAAGAATACGGGTCAAGCAGGTGGACTGCACCAAAAGTGTGTTAAATTGCATAAACTTCCTAGATCTCTTCAGTAAAATAAAACAAAAGCTGCATGTTGCTATAATAAAAAAGTAATACTCATATTCAGCATGTTTTATTTATAGAAATCAGGAAAGAATAAAAAGGGTATGTGCCGCCAGTCCACCCCGCTTTCTAACTTATCCATTTTTTACCCAGCCCATTTCACCCGTTACCCATTTAGCCAACTCGTACAGCCAGCCAATTTTGTCACCTCTATAAAGAAGAACATAGAAGAATGTTTGTAATCAAGGCATATTTCCAAGGAATACCATTTTCCCTCCATGCTGAAAGGCAGACCGAGAAGATGTCAAAGCTTCCTCACGGCCATAACTTGATGTGATTCCCTGAAATTATGTAAAAGTATACAGATTATACTTTAGTAATATTGAAAAGTACAACAGTATGTTGAATAAAGGTAGGCAGATCAAGCAAACCTTTCGGGTAAAAGTTGAAGGAGATGTGGCATATGGTGTGCGGGCCATGCTGTACATTGCCGGTCTGCCTCGAGATCTTGGTGTTGTGAATCCATTTGCAATTTTTGGGGCAATTAATGTATTTGGTGATTTTAAAAAGCCCGTTGCATTATTATGCAGCACTAAATCTTGTCTCAGTGCTACCTTAGAAGATGGTGAACTATACAGATTTGCTCGAGAAGATGACTCGTTGGACCTTGAATGCAAAAAATGCTTTCAAGCGTTCGATTTCGGTCGTGTTACAGTATATAACATCAGTAATGGCAGTTTTAAAAGCAAGTTTTGTGTCACACAAGTTGCATGTTATTGATAATTGAGTGCACTAAAACATGTGATATAAAGATACGGGTCACCACTCAGAGCAAAAGAAATAACATAGAAATACAGTAAAATGATAGACAGACCTAGTAAAGGTTTTTTGTTGCAACACTTGTTCAAGATCCGATATCCCAGTAGCAGCAGAAATACCGTGTTGCCCTTCCTCCCGAGTAGTCTCTGTTCACATAAATGCTGTCGTAAGGGGTATGTAGAGCATAATGCACATTAAAGTAAAGAAACGACATAGTGGCTAATTAACGTGAATCTTATACGCTCCACACAGATAACAATATAAATTAACTACATTTTTGGACTACCCGACAAGGACCAAAAGTGGACCAAAAATAGACGAGATCCGTTATATTTTGGACTAAAACCATATATACTCGGCAAAAACCAAAAATGTACAGTAGTTAACTCAATTAGCTAAACAATGAACAGAGAGTAACAAAATGTAATAAATAAACATAATTAAAATCAATAATGAAATTAACCTGACGGCTTCCGGTTACCAAAAACGACACCAAAAAGCTTATACGCACGGTCAACGATTTTGGTCAACAAGTTAGGGTTTTTCTTCCGTCGGAGAAGTGTTTTGCGGAGCTTTGATGCGGTGGTTTGGTAGGGAGGTTGCGTGTCACGCGCCGTCTTCATTGTGGTTTGGATATTAAGGAGTATGTCGTAAACTGAATGTCTGTGTGAGTTTTTGGGATGATGCCAAGACTATTTATAAGGTTAGGGTTCCATCAACTTTCTACTTTTGGCCCTTCATATATTTAACTTGCTCAACACCAGCCCCTCACTTTGTAACACCCCATTTAATTTAGTCATCAATATCATTATAACATTGTAACAACCTATTTAATTTAACATTGTAACGCCCTTGAATAATTATTAAAGAGTGTAACCGTTAATTATATAAAGCATAATATAAGTTTATATTTCGGCGGTTGGGTTTGAAAGACGTGTTGCGTTGCACCGGAATTATTTTTGCGTAAAAATCCAACTATTAAATCAACACACTTATTAATTGAGCCAATTTTTTTCCTCAACGTTTGTTCCAAGCCCACCTAAAAGTTTAACATCTAAATCATGTCGCCTATTTAAGTTTTCTTTCAACTACATTTTGCGTTCATACCTGTTTGATGCACGGGCTTTGTTTTCGATAAAAATATGAAATTTTGCATATGTATAAACTTTTTTTATCTATTATTATGAACTTTTTATTACGTTAAATCATCAATTATTTTTTCAACCTTTTTAACTCTTGCTCAATCCATAACTCACTTTTAAGTTTATGTTAATATTAATATGAACATTGATTTGTTGACTGAACTAAATCACAATCAAATCTTTCCGTTACAAAAGTAAATCATAATCAATTAATGATTTTCGTTACGAAAATACATTGTAATCAATGCTTTTGAATACCGTCAAAGAATTTAGAGACTAATTTGTACACTTTTTAAAGCATGGATTACACCATTTGATCTACCACTATGCTTACCTTTATGCGAACAATTCATTTTTTGCCGTCTTCTTTACATTACGTGTAGCGTACTGATGACGTATAGTACGTACAATAGACCTCTGGGTGTGGACTGTACTAATCACTTTTGGACCCTGGCCTTGGCCCCGATATGGCAACATTCAATCTGCACTTAATATGATTAGTCAAAATCCAATGAGCATTTAATGTGATTAAAATCCAATCAGTATTTAATGTGATTAATCTGTGATTAGTCAACATCCAATCAGCATTTAATGTGATTAGTCAACATCCAATCAGTATTTAATGCGATT
>BQNB010083753.1:0-28947 GCA_026074375.1 Tanacetum coccineum | reverse complement strand
GGTTAAAGTCGGGCATGGTGTCGGGGTGACCTATGAGGGTAACTAAACACCTTATACATCCATCATATGATTGTTACATGTGCATTAACCTTTTTGAATAGTAGCGTGTAACACGAGTTATTTTGTTGTATAGATTTGTGATAGTTGTTTGTGAAGCTTATTGTTGGAATCTTTTGGAAAGCTAAGCAAAGATGAGTTTCATAGCCCCTTTTTCTCATGTTATTTTGGGGTGAGAATGATGCTTGTCTTGTCTGTCTTGTCTTGTCTTGTTTTGTTTTGCTTGTCTTGTCTTGTCTTGTTGATGTTGTTATGTTGTGAGATTTGGATCGGGGGTAACGTTCCTACCCAGTGTTATGAGATGTGACTTCGCCTACTTTGTGGGTAAGATCCTTGGAGGTGATCAACTCCTTGTGATATTGTGACTTCGGTACCAAGAGTCTGGAATTGGGATTTGTATTCCTTTCTATGACTATTAGTGGAGCGGCGAGGTACGCCTACCTCATTGTTTTGGTGTGCTTGTGGATCGTGGGCACGTTCCGTCCCGTTGTTGTTACTTGTTGTCATGAATTGTTTTGGTAATTGCAGCAGCTAATTAAAAGTTTATTTTGGATTTTGTTGTTTGTCGTAAACCTATGATTCTCGCTCAACTTTATGTTGACGTTTTAAGCATCATTTTCAGGTGAGCTTAATGGTGCTAAGATAGAGCAAAGTAGCTAGAAGAGACCGTAGGATGCTTGGAGTTTATTTATGCGTTCTGTTTTGAATAATTGCGTTTGCAAGAATTGTTTGGATTATGTTTTGCATGTCATTTATTGACGAGACTCTTTCTCATTAATAAAGACACCATTAGGTTTTGGGTATTGTTATGACACTTTATGTCTTTGCTTTACTTTTGTTATCATTTTAGTATTCTCTATATAGACACCATGTGTTGTGATGATATCCATTCTTGTTTACGCCTCGCGTTTCCTCCTTGGCGGGGTGTGACAGCCTCTATTAGTGTCCTATTTTTTCTTTTTGCTTCTTTATTTTGTTGTAGAGTTCTGGAAACACTAAATTCCCTCTTAATATCCTTCATTTCACATAACTGATTCATGACCTTATTCTTGAATTCAGTCCCATTATCACCATTAGATTTTCTATCCCAGTTATGAATGTTTTAAGGATTTCACTAGTTTCATCCTTAGCAGCTAAAAAGAAAACCCAACTAAACCTACTATAGTCATCTGTGACAACTAGGTAGTATATCTTTTTCATTAGACTTTTTACAAATATTGGCCCAAACAAATCCATATGCAACATTTATAATGGTTGGCTGATTGAGCTTACAGTCTTGGTCTTACAAGAGGCTTTATGTTGCTTTTCTTTCTGACAAGCAACACATGTGTGATTATTTTCAAAAATCTTTAAAGGTAAGCCTTTGACAATGTTTCCCCTCACTAGTTTGTTTAGTGTTTTGAAATTTATATGCCCAAGCCTTCTATGCCAGAGATTAGATTCATCTAATGTGGCCTTTGCAAAGAGACAACTTAGACCTCCTGAAGGAACAATATTCTTTAAATCAACACTATACATGTTATATTTTCTAGGAACTCTAAGCAAGACACGATTTTCATCAAGTAGCTTAAAGTCAGGAGAAAAAACAACACATTTAGTGTCTGTAAAAAGAACACTGTTTTTCTTGTCACACATTTATGAGACACTAAAAAGGTTAAACTTAAGCTCTTTAACAAAGTACACATCTTTAAAATCTAATTTACCTGTACTGATTTTACCTTTACTAGTGATTCTACCTCCTTTGGGATCTCCCTCAAATGCAACAAATCCACCATCAATTTCTTCATAATCTGAGAGGTAGGACTTGTTTCTAGTCATGTGCCTAGAGCATCCACTGTCAATTACTCATTTTTCCTGCAATTCTAGTCGTGGATTTCCCTGCACAAAAGTAAGAGAATCAGGCTCTCTTAGGAACCCAAGCCATTACAGACTTAGATCTGCCTTGTACATCAACATAGTTAAATCTTTTAAAATTCATTGATGCATAATTGTGTCTGAAGACATGGTCTAAAACCTTTTGCTTTGGTCTTCAAACCCAACATGCTGAGGCCTTAACAGCATTAGCCCAGCAGTAGTAACATCTCCCTTAATAGTATTAACTTTTTCTTTTAAATTACTGTTCTTATTTGTTGTACACTTGTTAAAGGGCCTTCTAACATGTGTATGTGCTTTATTTAAAACATTTCCCTTTACAGTATTAACTTTTTCTTTTAAATTACTGTTCTTATTTGTTGTACACTTGTTAAAGGGCCTTCTAACATATGTATGTGCTTTATTTAAAACATTTGATGCTTTCCTTGCACTATTCACTATTGGTCTTGTGTAGGCAGTATTAATTGGTCTGGCAGTATTAACTGATACTGCTACTTTTGAAAAGTTTTGTCCCAGCAGTATTAAGTGTTTTAATGCCAGATTTCATTAAGACTGCTTTTGGTACAAAATTTCCTTTTGGATGAGGGTGAGTCATTCTTTGAGAATTTTGATGATTTGCCCTTCTAGCATTGTTCCATACAATTTTCTCTACCATTTTCTTTTCATACAAATCACAATCTTTAATCAAGTGATTAAACCTGCCACATTTATAACAAGCTTTATTTTTAAACTCAAAATTACTTCCTAATTTCTAAGTCATCAAGTTATTCTAGTTTCTTTGGTTACCTCTAGGGCTTTGACTGTTTTTCCTAGGGTATTTAGCTTGCTTTTTATTCTCTATCTTCTTAACAAACTTCTTAGGTGTTTTTACATGCTCATTAGATTTAACAAATTCTGTTTTGGCAAAACTAGGTTTTCTCTGTTTTGACTTAAACTCAGTCTCATTATCATCCTCACTGTCAGATATCTAGTCTTCAATAAGTGGTTCACCAACAGACTTAGGTTTTGACACACTAGTCTTAGCTTCACTTGTTGCAGCATTAGGTATACTGGTTACTGACTCACTAAAAACATATTCTCCCTCATCAGCAAGTATCAAATCATATTTAGGGGGCATGAAGTTCCCAGTATAGGGAGGGGGAACAACATGATACTCTTCACTTGTTTTGTACCTTTCATTTTCCTGACTATCAAACACATGACTATTAACCACTTGACTATCAAACCCTACACCAGTCTTGAACTTATCACTTACTTGAATCTCTAACAGTTTGCTTAGATTTTTAGATGAATTTCCAAACTTTTCTATGTAAGTTTTAAATCATCTCTTTCCTTTTCAGCTTTTTCAAATTTCTTTCTAAGCTCTGTTAGTGCATTATCTCTCAACTTAATATCAAGTTTTAAAATCTTTATGTCTTCTTTAAAAACAACCTCATTCTTTTTATACATATCTAGTCTAGCCTCTACAGATTCTAGACCTGCTTTATAAGCACCTACATTTAATTGAGACTTATTAAAATCTTTTGTCAGATTATCATAATGTTCTTTGAGAGTTTCATAAGATTTTAAATATGCTTTAGAACAAGTAGATACGTCAGAATCTGAGCTTGAAGAACTTGAAGAACCTAAAGATGTAAGTGCCATAAGTGCAAAGTTTGTAGGTCCTTCTTCAGCCTGATCACTCCAGTCATATCCAAGTCTATTTTAAGCCACCAAAGATTTTGTCTCTGTTGTTTCCACTGTCACATTCCTCCTTACATGTTCTCTGTTCCTATTCTCTCCTGGAGCCCTGCACTCCCTTGCAAAATGACCCTTTTTATGACAGTTATAGCATTCCACCTTTGATTTGTTAAACTCTATGGTCTCAGAACCATTTGCATTAATCTTCCTTCCAGTCTTATTTAGAAAACTTCTGGCTCTCATGGTCAACATAGCCATCTGCCACTTTAGATCCATCTCTTCCAAGTTATCAACATCAATCTGTTGTAAGTCCTCATCATTTAATTATGGACTGTTAGATTGGTTTGCAAAGAAAGAATAAACCACATCATCACTCATACTATCCGTATTGGCAGAGTTAGAACCATAAGCTTGATTGGAACTGCCAGAGTTATTAGAAGACACAAAAGCCACATTCTGTGAATTTTGGTTTGAGCTTGATGACCCTTTAACTTCAGTTTCATAAATCTTCAGATTGTTGTATAGGTCATCCATGCTTAAGGTGTCTAAATCAGGTTTGTTTCTCTAGATTAAGGTATGAGTCTTCCATTCTGATAGGAGACTTCTTAGAAACTTCAGATTCATATCTTCTTTAGAAATAGTTTCACCCAGAATCTCTAGCTGACTGATAAGCTTTTAAAGCTTATCATAGGTTTGATCAAGTCCTTATGAGCTTGATCCATTGAAATGCTCATACTGTTACTTTAGAAGTGTCTTCTGAGTTTTCTTTGACTCCTTATTGCCTCCAAACCTTTTCTCTATGGCTTCCATCAGAGTCTTGGCATATTTGTAGGTATTAAACTTTAGTTGATGTTCATTTGGAAGAGCCATCAATAGTGTACCTCTTGCCTTTAACTCATTCTTCCTTGCTAACTTCTCCTCTGCAGTTGTAAGAGGATATGTTTGCTCAACACCATCAACAGTTCTCTTTGGTGGAGGTGAGTCTCCATTTACTATTACTTCCTAATGAGCATAATCTGTCATTAGGAAGTACTTTTCTATCCTCATTTTCCAAAGCTCAAATTCTCCTGGATTGAGTACTGGAAGTTTTGCAGCAGTAACCATTGTTGAAGATCCTGCCTCCATGTTAAACAAAAAGTTCTGATATGTGTAGATTGTTTCTTCTAATTCAAAGTTTCTCAACAAGCTCTAATACCACTTGTTGATCCCACTTGAATAGATATTACTTAGCTTGTATGAAGCTTAGTTGTATTGAGTAAATCCAAGACAACTATAGTAGAAACTTTGATTATGAATATCAAAGACTATGCGGAATCTAGTCAATAATACTAAGAAGAATTATTTATAAAATAGTAACACAAAATTAATAACAAGACAGATTACCAAACTTTCAGCCTCAATAGTAACAACAATTTAATAGTAACAACAATTCGAAAACAGAAAACCAAAATTCGATACAAAGAAAACCCTTTAATAGTAACAACAATTTACAATCGTATTGCATACCCATAACAGGTAGAGAGGACGATCATAAACATTGTTACAACAACATAACTTCAAAACCCTAGAAAACTTTTACAACAAAACAATTTCTTGAAAATTAGGGTTTTAGGATTTCTTCAAAGACCTTGTATATCCTAGATCGAGAGCCCCGTGGCTTTGATACCAATTGTGGAGTCTAATAGAACTCCTTAGATCGTTTAGATCTTTATATCTAGGATTAATAGCAATGATAACATTATGCATAGCGAAATTAAATAAAGAACATCAATGTTATTTGAACAAGGTTTTATTACCATACGTTTCCACTAAGCCTCAAATATGAAATGAACACTCTTAATAGTGTTAGGGTTTACAAAACCTTGAAGCTACAAATATCGAAGATGTACATCTAACATTATGCCTTAGGACTTCCTTTTATACATCAAGGAGTCCTACAAGGCTTACAATACTTTCCTAACTTATCAAGATATTTTCTATAAACAAACGTAATCTTTTAAACAAATAAGTTATACATATCTTCTTTACAAATAACTAATACTTATCTTCGTAAGTATTCTTGTTCTCCAATCAATCTTTGATCTCATCTCTGTCAGCATATTCCTTCCGGCAGTAGTAATTACTCAGCAGTTGTAACTGAGCACAAGCAGCATTAACTACTTAGAAATTTATTCTAGCAGTACTAACATATATTAGAAGTACTAACTTTTGTACTAGCAGTATTAACTACTTAGTATATTTTTAGTCTTCATCTCTGAGCAGTCTTAACTTCTACTAGCAGCAGTAATTTTATACTATGAGTACTAATTATACTGACAATAGTAACTTTTATACTACCAATACTAACTACTTAGCATAGTTTTCATTAGTATTACCAGCAGTACTAAGTTTTGCTTGACAACACTAATATATACCTGAGTAGTAGTAACTCTAAGAATCATCTTTAAGTCTTTTAAACCCAACATGGAGCTTGTTTAAGACCGTATAGAGCTTTCTTTATCTTGTAAACATGATCGGGAAAGTCTGGATCGACAAATCCATCAGGTTGGTAACATAAACTTCCTCTTTTAATAGCCCATTGAGAAATGCAGTTTTAACATCCATCTAAAAGATAGTGATGTTTTTACGTGCAACATATGCAACGAAGATCCTAACGGCTTCAAGACGAGCAAGAGGAGCGAATGATTCCTCAAAATCAATGCCTTCTTCTTGCTTGTAACCCTTCGCAACAAGACGAGATTTATTTCGAATAACAATGTTGTCTGCATCACTTTTATTCTTCCAGATCCATTTGACAGCAATTATATTCTTTCCATCTAGTCTAGGAACTAGTTCCCATACGTCTAGTCTCTCAAATTGATGCAGCTCATCTTGCATTGATTCCATCCAGATGTGATCTAACATAGCTTCTTTGATGTTCTTTGATTCGAGGGTGCTAACGGTTAATGCATGCATGCATAATTCAGAATCAGTTTGAAGTCTATTTCGAGTCATTATATGTTTGGATGGGTCACCAATTACTTGTTCCAAAAGATGAGCTTTTGTCCAAATATATGTTGAGGGTTGTACTTGATGGAACTCATGCATATTTGATAGGTCTAGAGCTGTTGTTGATGACTCGACTTATTTAAAGTTTGTAGCATCATATGGAACAAATATCGTATTACCACGAAAATCCGCAGAGTCTTCTTGATTGAATTCATCAGCATTGTTTAGTGAGATTGGAGAAGTTTGTTCTTCAGATGTAGTTACAATAGGCGGAGCCTGTTGTTCTTCAACGAATTTTTAATATGTCAAAGGCGAGTCTTCATTATTGTAAACTTGTTGTGCAGTGGAATTGATGGACACCTTAGAAGATCTCTCCTCAAAGTATTCTTCATACATTGGCCCGAACAAATTATCCAAATCCTCTTTAGACAGAGTATTCATGGATTCTGCTAATGTATCATCATTGATGAATCGTTGTGAAACGGGTTCTAAACTGTCATGTTCAGAAGCCACAGTTGTAAGCTCATCAAACTTGACATGGATGGTTTCCATAATCTTTTTGGTTCGTCGATTATATATTCAAAACCCTTTGGGTGTTTTCGAATATCCAATAAAGATTCTAATGTTTGCTTTAGGTTTCATCTTTCCAAGGTCATCTCGGTCATTTGTTGGATAACAAAGTGATCCAAATACATAAAAGTACTCCGCATTTGGTTTTCTACCGTGAAAGAGTTCATGTGGAGTCTTGTTGTACCTCGTATGAATGATTGACCGATTTTGAGAAGCAAGCGGTAGAAATTGCCTTGGCCCAAAGAAATTTTGGTAATCGTGAAAAAATAAGCATTGTGCGTGCAGCCTCGACAAGAGTATGATTGCATCTTTCAACAACACCATTTTGTTGAGGCATTCGAGCAATTGAAAATTGTTGCATAATGCCTAACTTTCATTATGAGCCTTAAGAGTTGCGTTTTTGAATTCAGTGCCGTTATCCGTTCGAATCTTGTAAACTTTGGCGTTGTAATTCAACTGAACTTGAGCAATAAACTTCTTTATGATCTCTGGAGTCCCATCTTTTGTGTGAAGAAAATATACCCATGTTAATTGAGAATAATCATCAATGATAACTAGAATATACTTCTTTCCATTGATGGTTGCTACCCTCATTGGCCCACATAAGTCCATATGTAGCAATTCCAATTTGGAATGAGTGCTTGGAACCAATTTAGGTTGATGAGAAGATTTCTTGATTTTTCCCCACTCACATGCAGAACACAGATGATCTTTACTGTATTTGAATTTCGGAAGACCATCAACCAAATCATGTTTGTAAGATCGTTAATGGTACCGAAGTTTAGATGTGAGAGTCTGCGGTGCAATAACCATGACTTTATTGAAGTGGCTTTGGAGAGAAGACACACAGGTGAAGAAGCAACCATATCTGAAATGGAGATAGTATACAAATTGGATACACGAGCTCCTGTAAGCAAATCATCTCCTTCCAGATTTCGCACATAGCATGTGTTAAAACGAAAAGCAACTTCTAAATGCACCACCCGCAGCCAAAATTGTCCTAAACTAATAGGTTTGTCCTAGCTACAACATAATATACATGACAAACAGTGATATTGCCTTGTACATAATCGCCATAGCCTGTGATTGCTACAAAGTGATCGTTTCCAAAGCGGACTGTGCCCATGAATTTCTCAACGAAATTTTTCAGCAGTGAATGATCACCAATCATATGCTTTGAACAGCCACTATCAATAATCCACAAAATGATTTGAACTACCTACAACACATGAAGAAACCACATATGGACAAGTGGTCATTTTGGCTACCCATTGTTTAACGGGAACTGATGTATTAACAGTGTTTCTACTATTAACAACACTCGGAGTCATCTTAATAGGTGACCAAACAACATTTGGTTGTAATTCATACCACTTTTGCCACATTCGACTAGTTCTTATTTTGTTCTTCATGTATTTGGTAAGTGAACTTTCTTGCAAAATTACTAAAATTGACTTAAACGCACTAGAGATCTTATTTTTGGCACTTAAGGGAGTAACTGTAGCAATCTTAGTTTTGGAAACTACGGGAGTAGTATCTAAGGACTTAGATTGTATAGTCGTAACAGAAAACGTAGTCTTTAAAACTACGGGAGTAGTATCTTCAAACGTAGATTTTGTTGTTCTAGGAGTAGTGAATAAAGCTCTTCTAACTTTCGAATGCACATTCAATTTATAATTTGCAAGACATTTATCATGACACGAGATAAGCACATTCTTAGCACAAGAAACACCCAATAATCCTTTGCTTTAAGAGCGTTTTTAACATCAACATTAGTTACAATCTTTTTGTTTGAAACAACATTCTTAGATGCAACATATGTCTTTTTATTTTTCTTAACAGAAACTTCTACTTTCTCTGATGATTTCTTAGTGTTGGATAAGACACTACTCTTGAATGGTGAATCTCTATTTGATGGTCTTCTAACACTAGAAGCAGCTTTCAGTCCTGTAGAAGGTAAAACACTTTTAGCTTTGTTATTATTTGTTTCCTGTTTCTTTGAAATCTTGACTTTGTACATTCCCAGTGTTATGACATTTTTGTTTGTTTCAACATCTTTCTTTTTGTTAGGTGAAGTCTGTAAAGTGACTGTTTTTTACAAAACATGTTTCTCTTCTGTTTTAGGAGCAACAATTTTCTTTTGAAAATGTTGTTTATTTATCACTGTAACACAACGAAGTTTATTATAAACATTAGCTTTGCCAAACTTAATATTCACAAACTTACCTTTTTCAACATTTTTCAGTTTAGCTTTTAACTCTGATATTGTTATCAAAAGGTCTTGATACTGTGCACGTACTTCTGCACATTATTGTTGACACATTAATGACTCAACAACACACAACATTCAATGTCATGCTTGAGTTTTTCTTCCGAGAGTTGATATTTCAAAAGCTCATTTTGTTTCCATGTTGCACTAAGATCATTTTCTGTTGACTCAAAAACATCTTTCATTTCTTTTATATATTTTGAAAATCATTTTTGAAAAATTTCAAAATTCAAATGCAATTCATGAAGAATTGGTTTCACCTCTTGATGACAAAATTTAGTTAACCATTTTTCTTCTAGAGTCGTATAGAAAATGCTCTCACATTTAGAATTTGTTTGTAGCAATGCTAACAACTTTGTAAATTAATTTTCCATTTTTTCCAAATACAGTTTCATTGGGTTTGGACTAGGCATTGAAGTCATAGAAGATTTTGTCTCAAAGAGTGAAGTCAATGTACTTGCATTTGAATGATTTTCAGAAGGTATAAAAGTAGATGAAAAATATTTTTGTTCAGTAGATAATTCTTTTTGTGGAACAAAATCCTCGTAAAGAGCATTTAATTTGTTGTAATCAATTATACGAACAATTTGTTTTTTCTCAATAGCAATTGGATCCTTTAATTTGTTTTCCATTTTTATTTGACTCTTGGTTGCATCATCAAGTATGTCCTCGGTATCTCTAACATTCACATGAATTTCATATCATCAAAGCAAGAAGCATCATATATTTTTGGATTATGAGAAATTGCTTTCTTGAGTGTATAAGAATTTACGTACCCTAAACCATGTTTTAAATTTGGATCATAGAATGACATTGGTTTTGGTCCAAGCATGAACATTACTTGTAACGATTGACCGACTTTTAACACCATATTTTCATTATCTTTAGCTTTTGCTTCAAGATCTAGAACTGTGTCATGATATTTATCTTCATTTTCACTCATCTTTCGTTTCAAAATTGTTTGTGTCTTTTGAAGTTCCACAATTTGTCTTTTTAATTCGACAACAGACAACTGTAAATTGTCCCGTTTTTGTTCTAGATCTCGAATAATGTCCCGGTCACGAATAAATTGATTTTGTAAATCCTTTTCTAATCGCCTTGCTTTACTGTCAGCCTTAATGAATTCGTTAAAAAATGTGGTGTTATTTCCTTTGGTCATCTTAAAAACCCAAACCTTTTCCTTATACAACTCAAGTTGTTGAGTTAAAACTTTGTTTTGTTGTTTTACTTTGTTAGCACTTATTTGTTGTTTCTCAGCTTCCTTAAAAGTATTTCTAGCTAATTGCTCTAATTTATATGATGCTTGAACATTGTTATCGTATTCACCTCTATCACTATTAACATATACATTTGGTTCATCAGATATAATATTGCTATCAATTTGATCATCACCAATTGTATCGTTAATAATTTTTGGTTGCTTTAGATACTTTTGCTCTTGATTATCTTTAGCAAATAATGGGTTCTGTTAGCCGTGTTTTTATGTAAAGTGATGGTCATTATTATTCTCGAGTCTTGTATAGGAAACGTAGTTTACGGGAATGTATTTTAAGCTAATTAGGCCTAGGTGTCGGGCTAAAGCCCATGTATACGGTCCATAAAAGCCCACACGTCCCTAGTTATGGTTTTCTATCTCTTTGTACTACAAATCCCCTTCACCTCATGTGATGAAGGGTGTTGCTTCTCATTTGTTTCTAGTAGAAGTCACCATTTTTCTCTCTTCTTCTTTCTCTCTCTAAAACTCTTATTCTCTCTCTACAATCTCTTATATTTCATGTGTTAAATGTGAAAGGTAAAGGCTATCATGTGGTATCAAGAGCCAAGGACTATTTAGTGGCTTATGTGGTTCTATAGCTTATTCAAGCTTATCCTTGCGTATTTGTCTCGGTTTGTTTCGTCTTTGGTATAGCTTATTCGAGGTCTTGGGAATAAAAAGCTTCGGCTTATTTGTTTTTGTTTCTATCTCTCTAAAAAAAGCTTAATTTTTTTTGCTTATTTATTCATTTTAAGCTTATTTTACACCATAAGTTCTTTTTTGTGGCTTATTTACTTAGCTTTATACCTTTTTCGGTTGTGCTAAAAAGATTTTTGGGTGGTTATTTTGTTTGGGAAAACTGTTTGGAAAAAGGGATTCCAACGAGCTTATTAAAGCTTATTTTTGTGTTTTTGTGGCTTATTTTGCATCAAAACAGCTTTTTCTAGACCTTATTCAAGCTTTTTCCATGGCTTATTTTTGATTGTTCATTCGGTTGGAAAAGAAGGTGGGATCAAAGATCAAAAGTTTTTCGAAAAAGTACAAAGTACAAGTTGTCTTTTTGTAAGCTATTTATACCACTAAAAAGCTAAGCGGTTTATACCTACAGTATTCTAGGCGATTTATACCACTGCAAAGCTAGGTGATTTATACCACCGAAAAAGTTGGGCGATTTATACCACCGAAACAGTTAGGCGATTTATACACACGGGTTTGCATAGGTGATTTATACCAGTGACTGTATTGGGCGATTTATACCAACCGTTCTACTGGGCGATTTATACCAATCTTCTTAGGCGATTTATACACTAATTTTTTTTTTCAAGGATTTAAACTTAGTCAAGAACAACTCATAATCACTAATCACTAAAACGATCCTTCTATATCTTTTCACGTCACTTTTGCAATGTCGACCCAACAAGAGATTTGTGTTGCTGGTTTCGAAAACCGTCCACCTATGCTTAACAAATACAACTATGTTCCATGGTCTTTTCGTCTTATTCGTTATGTAAAGAGTAAACCAAATGGAAAGCTAATATACAATTCAATTACCAAAGGTCCATATGTCAGATGAATGATTCCTAAACCAGGAGATCCAGACCGTCCAGTTCCTGTTGAAGAAACTTTTCATGAGCAGACTGATGAGGAACTTACTGAACAAGAAGTTAAGCAAATGGAAGCTGATGATCAAGCCATTCAGACTATTCTCATAGGTCTTCCTGAAGACATCTATGCTACTGTTGATAGTTGTGAAACTGATCAGGAAATCTGGTTACATGTTCAGCAAATGATGAAAGGTTCTAATATTGGAATTCAAGAGAAGAATGCTATGTTGTTTAATGAATGGGAAAGGTTTACTTCTACTGATGGGGAATCAATTGAGTCTTACTATCATCGTTTCTTAAAGTTGATGAACGAATTCAAAAGAAACAAATATTTTCCTAAAAAGATTGCCAGCAATCTCAAGTTCCTAAACAACCTTCAACCAGAATGAAGTCGACATGTTACCATTGTTCACCAAACAAAGGACTTGCATACTGTAGATTACACACAGTTGTATGATTTCTTGAAATACAATCAGGCGGAGGTAAATGAACTAAGGGCATAACGACTTACAATGCAAGAACGACTTGCAAGAGCACATGCTCCTTTGGCACTAATGGCAAATTCTAACAATCCTTACAACTATCCAGTGTTTCACCAAGATCAACCATCACCAGTTACCCACATGTACCAACCACTACCTAACAACAGCTTCATCCCACAACCATCATTCAACACGAACTACATGCAACAACCAATGCCAAATCCCAAAAATATTACAGATCCCACAACTGAAATGAACATGGTACTTGTTCTAATGGCTAAAGCATTCAAACTAAACTACTCAACACCAACTAACAACAACCATAGAATTTCATCAAACCCTCATAATAGGTAGATTGCACATCCGGGTATGAATTTGGGTCAAGACAAACAGAATGCAGTTCAAAATCCAGGTGTTCAGAATGTTGGAAATCAGAACGGGCTTATTGTTGTTCCGAGGATTGCTAATCCGAATGCAAATCGGATTGGGAATGGTGATGTTGTAGCAGCACGAGCTGAGGGTAATACAAATGGTAATAATGGTAATCAGATAAGGTGTTACAACTGCATAGGATTGGATCATTTTGCAAGGAACTGCACTGCAAAGCCAAGAAAAAGGGATGTTGCTTTTCTTCAGACTCAGTTGCTGATTGCTCAAAAGGAAGAGGCATGGAACCAACTCCAAGCTGAAGAATTTGATTTCATGGCTGTTGCAGGAGATCTTGAAGAGATTGAGGAAGTCAATGCAAAATGCATTTTGCTGGTTAATTTACAGCAAGTATCGACATTGGTTACTCAGACTGACAAAGCTCACGTCTATGACTCAGATGGATCAGTTGAGGTACACGAATATGACCAATGTTATAATAATAAGATATTTAATATGTTCACTCAAGAGGAGCATTATACTAATCTACTCGAGCCCATTCCTGACCCACACCAAGTTCAACAGAATGACAGTAATGTTACTGTGCAGTTTCTCATGTGGAACAAAGTGGGGGAACAGTAGAACAACATCCTGTAACTTTTGAGGAAACACGTACTTATTTTGAATCATTATATAATAATTTGGCTATAGAGGTTGAGAAAGTCAACATGGTCAATCACAAAATGAAAAAAACAAATGCTGATTTGACCACTGAGCTTACTAGATATAAAAATCAAGAAAAGTGTTTTGAAATCAATCAAGAAAAATATGACAAACTTAAAAGGTGTTATCAAAAGTCTATTTATCAAGAGCAATATATTACTAAAAAGATAAATGCACTTCACTAAGTTATGCTAAAACGATAACAACTTTGAATGAGGAAATTTCCAATTTAAATAACCAACTTTCAAAAGAAAAATCAATTGTTTCTTCTCTTTAAGAAGAAAAGAAAAAGTTGAAGTCTGATTGCAAAATACGCGAAGACGAGCTTCTTGATAAACAAATTCAACTTTAGAATAAGATAAAGGAATTAGATAACATTTTGGTAAAAATGGGTCAATCGTTTCAAACGATGCATATGCTTTCACATAAGCCAGACTCGTTTTACCACATTGAACAGAAAATGGCTTTGGTTATCAAAATCTTTTTTATCTCAAGCAAGCTCAGCAGAAACAACAGAGTTTGTATAATGGAAACGTTTTATTAGAAAAGCATGATTCTCCTACTGTGTATGATTCAGAGGAGACACTACAACTTGATCAAGAGAGTCGGTTAAAAATGAAACAATTGAAGAGTCATATCTTTCAAATACTTCCAAAACGGCGAGTGTTTTTAAATCAATTTCAATACCAAATGACAAGTTTTGGGATGATACTACTCCAAGTGTTGCACGAAAATTTCTAAATGAGGTAAAAAACACCATTGTGACTCTTCAACGTGTTGTCCAACAAAAAATGACTCTAGATATACACAATTGGTCGTCTTCTGCTCATCAAGAGATTTTTAAAATTGTAAAAGATGAAATTTACCATATCGTTAACCAAGTTGATGCTATAGTTCAAAATTTCAAAATACAATTTTTGAAGGAAGCAGCTAAATTTGTTCGAGATTTTAAATCTCTTGCAAATGAAGTTGGTGAATCTCTTGCTAAGCACAAGGATTTAGAATTTGAAATCGAGCATCTCTTGAGCGCAGTTGTCAGTTAAGATAGTATGTCTATTGTGCAAAATCCTGTTGTTGTTGAAACATCCGATCTCCAAACTGAGCTTGAACGTAAAAAAGAACAATTTGAAAATTGTATCATTAAAAAGGAGAATGAATATGCTAAACTTTGGAATGACTGGTACAAAAAATGTGAAGAGTGCAAATATGATAAATTTCATATGATAAAGCTCATAAAGACATGAAACAAAAGATCGAATGGTTGCAAGCTCAGTTGGGAGATCAAAAGGGTAAAAGTGAGGATACTTCATGTGTATCAGATACCCTTGAACCTTTGTCACAGAAACTAGAAAATGAGAATGTGGATTTAGAGTTTCAGGTTTTGAATTATGCCAAAGAAAATGCATATCTTAAGACAACATACTAGAACCTTTTTGACTCTATCAATGTGATACGAGCTCAAACCAAAACCATAACTGACACTTTGCAACAAAAGTTACATGACACGATTTATGAAAATGCTAAGCTAAGAGCCCAGTTATTTGATAAGGTTTCTGAATAAAAGGACACCACCAACAGTACGAGTATGAATACTAAGTTTGCAAATCAATCAATCGTGAGGAAATCGGCTTTGCAACCTCTCGAAAACAATTTTGTTATGCGACAACCAAATGCATTTAAATCTGAACGTCTAAAATTTTCAAAAACTCGGGTTCCACCAAAGGTTGTTGAGACGAATGATTTGTTAATCCCAGTCACTTCAAACTCGGTACCTACCACCAAAGACTTAATAGTCGTGGAAAATGATAAAGTGATTGCCCCAGGAATGTTTAGGATTAATCCGTTTAAGACATCTAGGGAAGACAAATTTGTCCTATAAATAAAGTTAGAGCAAGTGTTAGGACAAATCCGATCACTCTTTCACAACCTCATGTTATCACTAAGAAAGATGTTAATTCTAACTCACATGGTTTATCTTCTATAGGAGTAGACAACACTGCTAAGACTAGAAGACCACAGCGTAGGAGCAATACAAAGAATGACAGGGTCCCCTCTGTGTCTAAGAGTAGTTGCATCAAGAATAAAGAAGTTGAAGTAGAAGAACACCATAAGAATTTACTGCTTTCTAAAAATACGAAACATATGTCATCTGAATGTAATAACATTAAGCTTGCTATTCGAAATGATAAATCTGATGTTGTTTATGCTATGTGTAAGCAATGTTTAATTACTTCTAATCATGATGTCTGTGTGCTTAAGTATGTGAATGATATAAATTCTTGTGGTGATAAACAAACATCTAATGTTTCAAAAATAGAAAATCAAAAGAAACATAAGCCAAAGGGCAAGAAACCTAAGAATGTAGGATTCAAAGAAAGACTTGCTTCACCTAAGCCTAGTAAACCTAGAATTTGCCTAAGGTGGTCATCGACTAGAAGAATGTTTGACCTTAAAGGAGAAATAATTTCATCCAGTAAATCTGAATGTCAATCCGACTGCTCTAAAGGTGATAATGCATGTACTTCTAACCATCAGGAACCTACAAGTAAACGGTTTCCAAATTCTACTTTTTCTTTGGAAGGTAGTTCAAATCTGTTTATGGTGCATCGACTCGGGGTGCTCAAAGCATATGACAGGAAATCTAAAACTTCTCATAAATTTCACTTGGAAGTTCTTGGGAACCGTCCGCTTTGGAAATGATCATATTGCTGCCATTCTAGGTTATGGAGATCTTCAATGGGGAAATATATTGATCACCAGGGTTTATTTTGTTGAAGGATTAGGGCACAACTTGTTTTTGGTTGGTCAGTTTTGTGATTTAGATTTAGAGGTCGCTTTATGAAGGAACACATGTTTCGTCAGAAATCTAGAAGGAATTGATTTGTTGAAAAGAAATCATACAACAAACCTTTACACCATCAATCACCATGAAATGGCCTATGCTTATCCAATTTGCCTCATGGCTCATGCTACTTCTACCAAGTCATGGTTATGGCATCAACGTTTATCTAATCTTAATTTTGACACCATAAATGACCTTGCCAAAAACGATCTTGTCACCGGTCTTCCAAAATTCAAATATTATAAAGAACATCTTTGTCCCTCTTGTGAGCAAGTAAAAAGGCAAAAAGGCATCTCACCCACCCAAACCAGTTCCAAATTCTAAGCAAAGGTTACACCTTCTCCATATGGAATTGTGTGGTCCAATGTAAGTCGCAAGCATAAATGGGAAGCGGTATGTTCTGGTGATAATGGATGATTACTCTCGTTACACTTGGGTACACTTTCTCAGATCAAAAGATGAAGCACCAGAAGAGATTAAAACCTTTCTGATGAAAATTGCAGTTCTTCTAAAAGCTCAGGTCATCATTATAAGTACTAAAAATGGCACAGAATTCAAGAATCAAGTGCTTAAAGAATACTTTGATAGTGTTGGCATCTCTCACCAAGCGTCTTCTGCCAAAACACCTCAACAAAATAGAGTCGTGGAATGAAGAAACCAGACGCTTGTGGAGGCTGCTAGAACAATGTTGATTTTCTCTCGTGCACCGTTATTCTTATGTGCCGAAGCACTTGCTACTGCGTGTTACACTCAAAACCGCTCCATCATTCATCGCCAATTCAACAAAACACCATACGAGCTCATTAACGACAAAAAACCAAATATCTCATTTCTACATGTATTCGGGGCTCTCTCTTATCCCAAGAATGACCATGAGGATATTGGAAAGCTTGATGCGAAAGGTGATATAGGATTTTTCATTGGTTATTCTGCTAATTCATGTGCTTACAGAATTTACAACCGAAGGACAAAGAAGATTATGAGACAATGAATGTGACATTTGATGAGCTTTCAGCTATGGATTTTGAACAAAGCAGTTCAAAAATCAGGCTTAAAGGCATCACTTCTGGACAAATCAGTTTAGGACTCGATCTTACTTATGCTCTGTCAACAATAACAACTCAAAAACCAACTGAATGTGAATTGGATTTACTATTTGAAGCAATGTATGATGACTATATTGGTGATCAACCGTCAGCTGCTCCAAGAACTACTCCAGCTGCTCTAGCACATCAAGTTCTTCATACTCCAATGACATCTACTACAACAGCAGACACTACACCGACGCCAACAAATTCATCTTCTCAAGCTGCAACCATTCCAAACACTTCACAGGATGTTGACGAGATACCACAACAACAAGATGTTTAGCAACAAGATAATCAAGCTCCACTCCAATCTAAAACCATTTATGATAATGTTCCAAATGCTATGCTCGATGGGAATACGTTTGTAAATCCATTCACTACACCATCCACAAGTGCTGCTAAATCATCATCTTCATAATATGTGGATCCATCAAACATGCATACATTTTATCAACCATACCCTCATGAATATCAGTGGACTAAGGATCACCTTCTTGAATAAGTGATAGTAGAACCCTCACGACCAGTTTTGACAAGAAATCAGTTATGAATAGATGGTGACATGTGCATCTATGCCCTGACTGTGAGCACTATGGAACCAAGAAATGTCAAAGAGGCTATGACTGACCTTGCATGGGTGTTAGTTCCTCCCCTGGGTAACATAAAACCTCTTACATTGAAATGGTTACTCAAAAACAAGCTTGACGAAGAGAACACAGTTATTAGAAATAAGACTCGTCTGGTTGTGAGAGGGTACTGCCAAGAGGAAGGAATAGACTTCGAAGAATCCTTCACTCTGGTTGCTAGGATGGAAATTTTGGCATAAGCTGCGCAGAAATCATTCACTGTATTTCAAATGGATGTGAAAACTGCTTTCTTGCATGGTTCGTTAAATGAAGACGTGTACGTGTGTCAACCTGAAGGTTTCATAGATGTTGATCATCCAAGCCATGTCTATAAGCTAAAGAAGGCACTATATGGGCTAAAGAAAGCACTGAGGGCATGGTACGACGAATTGTCAAAGTTTCTCCAACAAAATCACTTTAATAAAGGCACTATTGATCCAACGCTATTTATAAGACGCTTCGACGACGACATCTTAGTGGTAAAGGTCTATGTAGATGATATTATATTTGGTTCTACAAACCCAAGGTATACCCAATTATTTGCTGACCTTATGAAAAATTGCTTTGAAATGTCGATGATGGGGGAAATGACGTTGAGAGAGAGAGAGATAACCAATCCCCCCATGGCATCTTCATAAACCAGTGCAACTACATGTTAGAAATCCTTAAAAAATATGAAATGGAAACTTGTGATCCTATTGGGACTCCAATGGATATCAAAGACAAGCTTGACCTTGACAAGAATGGGACTCTAGTCGATGCAATAAAATATCATAGCATGATTGGTGCCCTAATGTATCTTACGTCAAGTAGACCGGACATTGTACATGCTACTTGTTTATGTGCTCGGTATCAGGCTAAGCCAACCGAGAAGCACCTCAAGGAGGTTAAAAGGATCTTTCACTATCTTTGGGGAACTGTTAATATGGGTCTCTAGTATACGAAGGATTCTGGTTTTGAACTAAATGGATTTTCAGATGCTGATTATGTAGGATGTCGAGACACCTTCAAGAATACTTCCGGTGCAACTCAATTCTTAGGTGAAAAGCTGGTGGGCTAGTCCTCGAAAAAGCAAGACTATATGGCGCTGTCATCCGCGGAAGCAGAATATGTGTCTTTATCCGCTTGTTGTGCCCAAGTTATTTGGATGTGGACATAGTTAATGGATTATGGCTTTCACTTCAACAAGATTCCTATCTAATGTGATTCGACATCAGCCATAGCCATATCCTGTAACCCGGTCCAACACTCGAGAACAAAACACATCGCAGTCCGCTACCATTTCATCAAAGAACACGTAGAAAAGAGTATGATTGAACTGTATTTTGTCAAGACTGATTACCAATTGACCGACCTTTTCACCAAAGCCCTTCCATTGGATAGGTTTAATTATTTGGTTCTGTTGATAAAAATATAATGCATAAAACATTACTAATATTTTTTCACATCTTTACATTTTGATAATCACAAAATATAAAAACGCTCAACGTAAAATTAAACGTAAACAAGTAATTGGTAGTAAATTCTCATTTCAACAAATACATCACTTAAAGGTATGAATAATTTATAAAAACTAGCATGTATCTCCCTCGCGGGGTTTATAAAACATTTAAATAGAAAGGCGAGGCTATGAACTCACCGAGAGAACAGTTAAATCAGAAGTATGAAGATTCTTGAACGAGCAGGAAGTACTCCTAAGCACCTCCTAAAAGACGTGACACGACTTAGTACGTAGAAAGAAACAATACATAAAAATTAAACAAGTGATCATGAGATGTGTTTCTGAGATAAGCATGGCATTCCACGATAACTTCCCCAAGTCCTTTTTAATCCCAAAATGACTTGTGATCTGGTCTTATAGGTAAATAAACACCTACTAAGTTTCGGCTTTCAATTTTTTTTTATCAAGGTGTACTATACGTTTTTAAATTTTGAGACTGGACGTAAAAACTCAGTTTCTGATTTTAAACGTCGCTTCAGGACTTCATACCTCCTACTCACAAAAGTTCTAAATGTGAGGCTTATCACACTCCTGGAAAGATTTTGTTCTACTTTCAAAAAAATATATGACTCATAATCTACAAAGTTTCAGAACTATGTGAAAAGACTGTTTTACCCCTGGTTACCCAAATCAGAAAGTTTCCAAAACTTTTACCCTTTACAAAAACGGCCATAAATCCCAAACCATGATAGCAATGAAGGTGAGGCCAAAAGATATAGCTTCCTTAAGATGTCTACCACTGACCCATTCTTTAAAACCTAACCTTTTATTGCAAAAACTTGGAGTTTAACTCGTTTTCTAATCTGATTTTAACTCGACTTCATGGACTCATATCTCCTAGCTCACAAATGTTCTATATGTGAGACTTTCACTCCTGAAAATCTATTTGTGTCTAGTTTCCAAAAATGTAAGTCTCATAATTTAAAAAGTTTCGTAACTATGTGAAAAGACTATTTTACCCCTGGTTATCCAAAACAGAAAGTTTCCAAAAAATTTACCCTTTACTAAAATGGCCATAAATCCCAAACTATGATAGCAATGAAGGTGAGGTCAAAGGATATGGCTTCCTTAAGATGTCTACCACTGACCCAATCTTTAAAACCTAACATTTTATGGCAAAAATTTGAAGTTTAACTCGTATTCTAATCATATGTCCAAATTTGACCTATTTTCTTGTTTTGACCATAACTCCCTCATCCCAAGGAGTTGGTTGAGAATCCAACTATCCTATGATGCTAAGACATGTATCTTTCTAGTCATGTAATTTAATCATAGGCTCCAAGCCAAAATATTTTTGCTATAATCCGTTTTTGCTACTGTTCCAAAACAGTCCCTATTATTTACTCTAAAACCTATCCAAACATCAATCCTAACTCTAACCAATCACTTGCAATGCCATCCCAAGCTCTTAACACAACTCATCATCATATAAATATGTATTTCCAGAATCAAACTTCCATTTTCATGGATTAAAATGAAAAGAAAAATTAAAGATTAAGAGATAACCTTAATAACTTCTTCAAAACTTCAAGAAAAACTACCAAACTTTGCAAGCAACTTATGGATGGTGATAAGAGGATAAAAATGAGGAGAATAAATTTGTAAGATTATTGTGGTGGTGGTACTAATTTCGGCAGCAAGGAGAAGGAAAGGAAGAGAGAAAATTGAAATTTTGTGAAGTGAAGAGACTTGCATGAATGGGGAGAAGAGAAGTGAAATGATGGTGTTATAGGAAGTGTAAAAAAAATGAAAGTGTTTGTGTGTGGATGTGTATAACCGGCCTAGGGCCTTGGTTTTTGAAAAAAAAATATTTTATTTTTTAGTTATAAGTATTTAATTAAAGTGTAGTGTAAGTGTAAGTTAAATAAAAGTAAGGTTTAAGGTAAAACGCGAGTTTTAAGCAAGAAATTTACGTAAACGCGAAACACAACGGAAAATGAAAATGGTGTAAATTATAATCATCGGGGAATATTATGAGATTATTAAACCACTTAAGGCACGAAGACGGAATAGATTTCCAAATACGGCTCACACAAAGCTAAGAACGGGAAATTCTTACTAAATCGGGTAAACGTAAAATTAATAACTTTGCTTAAAAATGAATCATAGAATAAAGTTCGGAATAAATAATGACCTTAAATACGGAATGTTAAAGTTGTCTTCTACAGGAATGAAGTGTTCTACTAGTAATTGCGGATCAAAGCCTCCAGGCAATAAAAAGAATGATAGGATCTCGCAAAAACTAAGTAGGAACAAGTAGAATAACGTAGAAGCCCAACCTAGGAAAGTTAATAAATTGAATCGTGTTGCTAAACCTGTTTGTGATGTTGATGTTAAGCATTCTCTATCAAATGCGAATTCTGAAATTCTATGTGCTTCTTGTAATAAATCTATGTTCGATGTTGTTCATGATAAATGTCTTCTTGATTTTGTGCACAAAGAGAATAGCCGTTCTAAATCTGCTAAGAAACATAAAAAGCAAAATATTTGGAAGCCTACGGGTCATGTATTCACTGAAGTAGGATATAAGTGGAAACCAACAGGCAGAACTTTCACTCTAGTTGGTAATTCGTGCCCTTTAACTAGGTTTACCACAACTAATGTAGTGCCTTCTAAGCAAACCACTTCCCACTCAGATGAAATACAAAAACCAAAGATTAAAGTCTATTGCAGGAAACCCAAAAATGTTAAAACCATAGGTTCGAGTAAAAAAGCTAAGATTGTAGAATCTAAAAATGCTAACCACTCGGAACCCAATCAAACTTGGGGATCCAATGCAATAGATATTCCATCGTCTTCTTCTCTTGTCATGACAGGTTGTCCAGATTGTACTATGGTATCTGGACTCCGGATGTTCAAAACACATGACAGGGAATCGCTCTCAGCTCATGAACTTTATCAATAAATTTCTGGGTACTGTTAGATTCGGGAATGACCAGATTGCAAGAATTATAGGGTATGGTGACTATCAGCTGGGAAATGTTGTTATCTCAAGGGTATACTACGTTGAGGGGCTTCGAAAACGAGGAAACCAAGTTATCATGTCCAAAGATAAATCTTATCACTCAGCTATCTACATCAAATGCAGAAACGAAAAAAGAAAATTAAGGCAACCAAAGCAGTTCAACATCAAGATTTAAATAAACATATGTACTAATGTTTATGTAACTCAATATCTATTACCGATGTCTTTTCAGTGTAGACATTATGTTTCTACTTTCTTTCTATGTATTCAATAATTAAGTATTATAGTTGATAAAGACTAGTCCATTAAATTGTCTATGATCTCTTTTAAATGTACGAAATCTATGACAACATCTGACAGATCCATTCATATCAAGCGATTGATAGATACTAGCCAAACTATTTCCTCTATATCAACTAGCTTTACATATACAATCAAAACACGCACACACACACACACACACTTTTTCTTACTACTAACAAAGTCTATGGTTGATTCTGCAAATGATGCACGTAAAACAATTGTTTCCAACCTGCAAAGGGAGCTTGAAGCCGAGGCCACACTAGCGAATACAATGTTGGGCAACTTAACTCGTTATTCTGAACAAATGCGTATCCGTGAGATACAAATTACAATGTTGCAGAATATGCTTACAATGAGCCTTACTAGACAAATTACGGATTACATGCTCTACTAATGACCCATGAAGCGGATATACGTACAACAAACAACTTAATCAGAGAAAGACAAGAATTGTTGAGAAGCATTGCTGAAAAGCAAAACTTCATTAACAATTACAGGGCAATATAGATTGTCGAATCATGTTGTTTAATAACACCTAGACAACCATTTGTGTTCTTCTTTGTTGTTGTTTGTTTTAAGTCAGAATAATAAGGTTGCTAATGTACTAGATCAGGTGTGGTTTTTTTCTACTATGTATTGTATTCAATGGATCATATGAATCAAGATTCTTGTTTGTACGATTTATTTGAATAGCTCATCAAAGACAACAATAATAAGAAGTTTAAAGTGTAAATTATGCTTACAATGCTAAAAAGGAACTTCAAATATCATTTGATATTTTTTTACTAAATCAGATAAGACTAATTAATGACAAGCTTATTTATCACTACAAACTTACAAGATATCATAAATGTTTAGTCTCTAAAGAATTTTTTTTTAGTCAAAGTGATAAGACAACTCAATGACACAGTTGTTTATCACTAAAAAAGTCACACGATTTATGACATGAATTGACAAATCATAGGCTTTTTCAGACATTGAATGACAGTTCACTGCAAATAGATTATTGTACTGCAACTGATAAGACAACTCAAGGACATTATTTTTTATCACTAAAAATATCACGCGATTTATAACAATATCTGACAAGTCATTAACTTTTTCTGACATTCATTGACAATTCACTGCAAATATCATTCAATTAGAGCTTATATATAAACACATAACTTGGGGATCTCATACTAAAACTAATTTTTCATTCAAATCAATTTTTCTTGCTGCTTCTCATTCTCTACCATGGCTAGTAACCCAGAAAAGGTTAGGTTAAATGTCCTTATGAAACTACAAGAAGCACTTGATGAAGAAACTATTTTGGAGGAACAAATTTTATCCTTGATGCATCGTTTTGCTGATAGGTTTACAGATCGTAGGGTGAAAATTAACAATCTGATGGTTTTGCAAGATCACCGACTAATTGACTATGGTAAGTACGCCCTTGGATGCATGACAGGGGCGGACATGAAAAAGTGTGTATACTTGAAAAGTGTTAGAGATGAGTTGCTACGGAGTATGGAAGAGAATAGACAATTGATGACGAACTACATAGACATGTAAAAGGATTACTACTTAACACCAGTTTGCTAACCATCTTTGTAGTTGTTTGTGGTTGTTTTAAAGTTTTTTAAATCCTCTAAATAAGGTTGGCCATGTAATCTCGTGTTGTAATGCTATTAATGAGTATCGTTGTTTTTAAAAAAATTTAGTTATCATGTTATACAATTGAACTGATAAAAAAAATATTTAATAACCCTAACTGACACACTTTGCAACATCATATCTTATGCATATTAAATTATTTTCGTAACAAGTTTTGGTTCACTCTGTAGACCTCATCAAAGACAACACTACCGACAAAAATAAAAAAATCTCAAATAATGTATCAATAGCATAAAACGTTCTCAAAGATTGCCGATATCGTTATTTTACAAAAATTTCCTAAACCCTAATAAAAACCAAACCCTAATAAAAACCAATACCTAAATTTTTAAATTTTACTCGATTAAAAAAAACCTAAATATCATCAAAACCCTCTCAAGCTCGATCAACTCAGGAAAAAAAAAATACTAAAAAAAGTTCTCAACCCCTATATTTGCTCGATCAACTCAAATTAGGACAAAAAAATTAAAAAAAAAGTTCTCAACTATTAAAATGGCACGATCAACTATTTTTTATTTTTTATTTTTAAATTTTTTTTAAATTGGTAACTTTAATTCTGGAAGCGACACGTATTGTTCGAGTTTTCAACTTAAATATAAGCGCGATGAACATGGTTATTTTGGAAAAAAAATTTTGTCAGGGTTGCAGCGATTTGAAATAGGTTGATTCGGTAATTTTCGCATAAAAAAATGCTTCAACAAGATGAGGAAGAAGAAGGGGATTGATCAAACGCACACAACATCAAAAAGAAAGGATTGATCAAAAGCACACAAAGCAAACAAAGATATTGCAGATTCTAAAGAGGAAAGTCATTAATTTAATGTAAGTGATACCGTTTTATTTTATACAAATCAGTTACTAATATAATTGATTATTGAACCTCAAACTTTTAATTTAGGGGCAATTTTTTTTTTGATTATACCTTAAAAAATATAATGGGTGTAAAGGAATGTTTTTCTTTCTTTAAGGTTTGTCTTTTATTTTCCTTTCAGGTTTTATCTAGGAATGAACATGGGCGAAGTACCTGACGATGTTGTTAACACCATTTTGTTAACTGCATAAAGGTAATTTTTGTTACGTTTATATTTTTACATTTAATTCTTATTGTATTCGACTAAGTAGTGTGTTTGAAATGGGTATGTGTGTAACTGTGTATGATTCTTAATAAAAGGTTTTGAAAAGTTTAAAGCTTATTTAATTGGATGTTGTTATTGTAAAAAAATTGGTTGCGACCCCAATGTTCGATGAAACACACAATTGTGTAATAGAGGTTGTGTAGGTAAAGGCATACATGCTTTATGCTTCAAATGCTTCTGAAATTGGTTCTTTTGTTGCTACTGATCAATGATGATATTCATTATAACTCTACATTCCTCATTTTTTTCCCAATGTGGAGGAACACAAATGGACCAATGTAGGAGCGCTGCCACGATGAATAACACATTATATGGAGGTTTCATTCGGTATCTAAATGTCGCGAGATCAAGAAACTCGACAGTGTGTTCGTATTCGAGGTAATTTTGACATGATATATAGATCTGCACTTATTCGTGCACAACTGACAGCTATGCTTGCCAAGACTCAACATCACCGCCAGAAGGTATCCGCACACATATTTTTTCTTGATTAGTGTAGTGTCTGATTAGCCTTCTTACAGTAATAGGTTTATGTTTAACCCGTTTGTAAGTGTCGATTGTATTTCCTAATGAAAGCAAACTAGCTCAATCATGGATACAAATTTTAAGTCAAGACACTGAAGAACAATGTTGTTACAGCTTGGCAACTAAATGAATGAATGTAAGTGTTCTACATCAGTTCAGGTTTCTTATATCTGATGAGAATCATCGGCGATGGAGTTGGCGGCGGCGGTGTTGCAAGGATTCTGGTGGGTTCAAGAAAGGGGGTACACCCTATATTTGCCGAGTAAGTGTGCTGATTCAAGAACCGGGTATGGAAAAAAAAGGAATTTAGGTTTTTTTTGCTTTTTAGTTTTTGGGTTCCTATGCAGTTAAGATGGTATTAGGATGCAATATTGATTTGTTTTTGTAATTTGGTGCAGGGTGATTTGAGGTGCGGCTTATATGAACCAACAAGATGGCTAAAAAATCGTCAGGTGTAATCTATGCTTGACTTTTTGAGTCTGAACAAGTCATTTTAAGGTACTCAATTGTTGTAGACGTCTTTGGATATGGTGAATGAACGACTTAAAAAACCCAGTTAGCATAAACCAATTTAGACCTAAGTTTTGAACTTAGTTGAGGTAAATTCATAGTTATTCGTATACTTTAACACCAGGGTTCTAAAAGGCGCGTTATAGCGGCGCTATAGCGCGAGGCGTGGCATCCACATTACGAAATAGGCCAATGCGTCGTTTATAGGCATGGCGTGCAATAAAGCGTTATAAGGCGTAATAAAGCGCGCTATAGCGCAAGGCGTGGCGCCTTTTTTTGAAGCTTGTAAGAGATTTACTAGAATTGAGCTTATTTACAAGTATTTATGATTTGGGTTGTATGAGATTCGAGCTTAGTAACTCCATAACTCAATTTTAAGCCTACACTACAAAAAAACATGCCATTTTACACATTTTAATAGCTACATCTTCACACATAAAAGTGTGTACAATTCCATAGTCCACACTTTCCTCTTGTGTGGGGATAAGTGGTGTTACAAAATTATTGTGAATTGTCACACTTTTATATGTGAATATATAGATTGTGAATTCACACGAGTTAGTGTGGAGAAATACTAAAAAGTCCACACTTGAAAGTGTGAATAATAAAGAAAGCACTACACTCTTTAAAGTGTGAACAATTATAAAAACTCCACATTTGAGTGTGAACAAATCAACCAAAGCCAACTGGAAAAGAGCAGGTATTATAAAAATTCACACTTGGAAGTGTGACAAATTATATACTGCTAAACAAATTATATCCAGATTTTTAATATCCGGATTTTTACAAATTATGAAAACTCTAGATTTTTAAATCCAGATTTTCAAATTACATAAAACTGAACAAACTCCAAATATAAATCTCAACATATAAACAAGGACTCGATTACATCGTATAAACCGGATTCGACTTGAGATTAGAATCATAAAAAATTACATTAACAGTTAACAAATTCCAAATATAAATCTCAACAAATTCCACAATTTTGCAATTACTCGTTACTCATTTTTGCTGAGACTCAACAAATGATCGTGATTCTTGAGAATTTCCTTCAACCCTTTGACTCATATCCAAAGAAACCTGCAAGACAACATTGATAAGTGGGTTCCTTGACTTACTGGTGTCTCGTATTGATCAGACCCGGAATAATTACAGCTAGATATTTGGGAATCTACTAATGGACAGATGGCATGAGAAGGGAGCAGGTGGTGAGAATAGTGAGTAGTAATAAAAGGAAAAGAAGAGTGCAACGGGTGCATTCGTTTGCCATTTAATAGAGATACTAAAATCTGACTTACTACTCAAACGTGAATGTTATCTATTCACATTTTTAAGTGTGTAAATTTTTCTTTACTATCGAAAATGTGAACTTTAAATTACTTTTCTCATTTATAAGTGTGTATAATTTGTACACATTTACAATTGTAAACAACATGGCCAAATTGTTCACATTTTCACAAGTGTGTAAAAAAAAGTGTGTACTATTGCCACTTTTTTTGTAGTGCGATGATGATTTTCGGTGAATTATATAACCGGATTTGTGAGTGTGGTTAGGGTTTATTTTAATATTTTGTTTGATTTTGTGATATATTCTTAAAATCAATTCTTAAAATATCTAAAAAATAATATTTAGATATAGACCGAATTTAATTACATGGCATCCAAGATGATGTGGCATTATGACGTGGCATTAAATAGTCAAATGCCTCCTATTATATATAATGTAAAAAGATATGTATGTAGGGGCTGGTTATTGTGAAATGTATATTAGGGTAAAAAGGATAAGAAAACTTTTTGATCATTGGATCTAACTAGCCAAAATTGATCGATGGATGAGGTTAATAATAGTGTTTTAATAAATATTTTAAATGTCCATCATTAACTCTTCATATACATACATATACATATATACATAAACATATATACATA
>BQNB010083751.1:0-28948 GCA_026074375.1 Tanacetum coccineum | reverse complement strand
TGAGGAGGTACATTTCCTCCTTGTGTACTACTCATGAGCAAAAAAGAGTTGAGGCCCGTCAGGCTTTAGATAGGTTTGAGGCCCACAACAAGGCTTTGGAGGCACGGATTGTAGTTTTAGAGACTCGGGCGTATCACCACGAGTTGCAGCATCATGACGCAGATGATCGCGCTATTAGACACATCACGCGTATCCAGGCACTGGAGGCTGGAGCACGCGTTGATACTTTAGAGGACATTGGTAGTAGTACCTAGATTTACATTTCTGTCATGTCTTAGTTATCTTGTATAGCCTATTAAGTTTTATGGGTTACTCCCAGCTAGTAGGCTGTATGGATCTTTTGTTCATCATCTAGATATCTTGTATGGCATGCTAAGTATTATGGGTCACTCCCAGCTAGCATTGCCTTAGGACATTATTTTTCATTTTTTATCTCATTTGTACTGGTCGTTTGTGACCAAGATCTGTCATGTCTATATCGAATTTATTATGAATGAATGTCCATTTTTTTATATCATTGTTGATTTCACTTCAGTTGTTTATCTCACTATGTGTTGTGATCTCATGTTATTATATGCATATGTCATGTCGCGTTTATGATTGTTTGAAATCTAACGTGTATTATATTTCTTGTGATTTTGAAGAAACTGCCACCAAAGATAAGAACCGCCACAACAACAACCACCACCACACCTATGACTGATGCTCAACTTAAGGCACTAATCGCCCAAGGAGTTGCTAATGCATTGGCAGAAATTGAAGCAAACAGAACCAGTAGAAATGGCGATGACAGCCATGATTCAGGAACTGGCGGAAGAAGACAAACACCTCTTACTCGTGAGTGTACCTACAGTGACTTCCTCAAATGTCAACCCCTGAATTTCAAGGGTACTGAAGGAGTTGTTGGTCTTACTCAGTGGTTTGAAAAGATGGAATCTTATTCCATATTAGCAACTGCACAATCGCATGTCAAATCAAGTATGCTACTTGTACTCTGCAAGGAAATGCTCTTACATGGTGGAACTCCCACGTTAAGACTATTACTCATGAAGTTGCATATGCAATGACATGGAAAACATTGAAAAAGATGATGATTGATAAGTACTGCCCAAGAGGCGAGATTAAGAAGCTTGAGATTGAGATGTGGAATCTGAAGGTTAAAGGTACCAATGTGGTAAGCTATAACCAACGTTTTAGGAGTTGTCACTGATGTGCTCAAGGATGTTTCCTAAAGAATCTGATGAGATCAAGAAGTATGTTGGTGGACTTTCTGACATGATCTATGAAAGTGTGATGGCGTCTAAGCCTAAGACAATGCAAGTTGCAATCGAGTTTTCAACTGAACTTATGGATCAAAAGATCCATACTTTGGCTGAACGTCAAGCTAAAAACAAAAGGAAATTTGAGGACACTTCAAGGAACAATCAAAACCAACAGCAGCCTTTCAAAAGGCATAATGTGGCACGGGCTTACACTGCTGGGCCTGGTGAGAAGAAACCTTACAGAGGATCTAAACCTTTGTGCCCCAAATGAAACTACCACCATGATGGGCAGTGTGCTCCCAAGTGCACCAATTGCAAGAGGACTGGACATTCGGCCCGGGACTGTAGCAGCCAGCCTACCGCTGCCAACAACAACCAGAGAGCCCAAGGGGCAAATCAAAGAGTTCTCACTTGCTTTGAGTGTGGAGCTCAAGGCCATTTCAAGAATAATTGCCCGAAGTTAAGGAACAAGAATCAGGGAAATCAAGCTGGGAATGGTAATTCTGTGGCAAGAGCTTATGGTGTAGGCACTGCAGGGACAAACCCGAACTCTAATGTTGTCACAGGTACGTTCCTCCTAAACAACCGTTATGCTTCGATTTTATTTGATACCGATGCTGATAGGAGTTTAGTGTCTACTGCATTTAGTTCTTTGATTGATATCATCTCAACTACACTAGACCATGGTTATGACGTCGAGTTAGCTGACGGTAGAATAATTTGGGTTAATACACTTATACGAGGTTGCACTTTGAATTATCTGAATCATCCATTCTAATCGACTTAATGCCTGTAGAAATGGGTAGTTTTGACGTCATAATTGGCATGGACTGGTTATCAAAATATCATGTTGTAATCGTCTGTGACGAGAAGATCGTTCGTATTCCCTTTGGAAATGAAATCTTAATTGTTCGTGGTGACGGAAGCAGCAACAAGCACGGGTCTTGATTAAACATCATCTCGTGCACCAAAACGCAAAAGTATTTGCTGAAAGGATGTCATGTCTTTTTGGCACATGTTACCGCAAAGAAGGCTGAAGACAAGTTAGAGGAGAAGCGACTTAAAGATGTACCTATTATTCGAGATTTCCCTAAAGTATTTCCAGATGACTTGCTAGGTATTCCACCAACCCAACAAGTGGAATTTCAAATCAATTTAGTACCTGGTGCTGCACTGGTAGCACGGGCGCCTTATCGATTTGCTCCGTCCAAGATGAAAGAATTGTCGGATCAACTGCAGGAACTTTCTGACAAAGGATTTATAAGACCCAATTCCTCACCTTGGGGAGCTCTGGTCTTGTTTGTCAAGAAGGATGGGTCATTCTGGATGTGCATCGATAACCAGGATTTAAATAAACTAACGGTGAAGAACCGTTATCCGCTTCTAAGGATTGATGATTTGTTCGATCAACTTCAAGGGTCGAGTGTCTACTTGAAGATCGACCTGAGGTCAAGTTATCATCAACTGAGAGTTCGTGAGGTAGACATCCCAAATACCGCTTTCAGAACTCGATATGGACATTATGAATTTCAAGTTATGCCATTTGGTTTGACTAACGCACCGGCTGTATTTATGGACCTTATGAATCGGGTGTGCAAACCATATTTGGACAAATTTGTGATTGTCTTTATTGATGATATTCTAATCTACTCAAAGAGCAAACAAGAGCACGAAGAGCATCTCAAGTTAATCTTGGAATTGCTTAAGAAGGAGGAGTTGTATGCAAAATTTTCTAAGTGTGAATTTTGGATTCCAAAAGTACAGTTCCTCGGTCACGTGATTGACAATAATGGAATTCACGTGGATCCCGCCAAGATCGATTCAATTAAAGATTAGGCATCTCCTAAGTCACCAACGGAGATCCGTTAATTTTTAGGTCTTGCCGGTTATTACCGAAGATTCATTGAAGGATTCTTAAAGATTGCCAAATCAATGACCAAGCTAACCCAAAAGAAGGTCGTGTTTGATTGGGGTGACAAACAAGAAGCAGCTTTCCAACTGTTGAAAGAGAAGTTATGCAGTGCACCTATCTTGGCTTTACTTGAAGGAGCCGAGAACTTTATTATTTATTGCGATGCTTCGCATAAGGGATTAGGTGATGTGTTAATGTAGAACGAGAAGGTGATTGCTTATGCATCACGTCAATTGAAGATCTATGAGAAGAATTACATGACTCATGATATGGAGTTAGGAGCAGTAGTGTTCGCTCTGAAGATTTGGAGGCACTATCTGTATGGAACAAAGTGTACCGTGTTCACTAATCACAAAAGTTTGCAACACATCCTTGATTAAAATTAATTGAACATGAGGCAACGTCATTAGTTAGAGTTGCTCAGTGATTACGATTGTGAGATTCGTTATCACCCAGGAAAGGTAAATGTAGTGGCAGATGCATTAAGCAAGAAGGAACGAATTAAGACATTACGGGTTTGAGCTTTAGTGATGACTATTGGCTTGGATCTTCCCAAGCAAATATTGGAAGCTCAGACTGAGGCAAGAAAACCAGAAAACCTCAGTGCTGAAGATGTGGGAGGTATGCTGATTGAAAATTTAAGAGAATCAGACAACCTCAAGAAGGAAAAGTTGGAACCGCGTGCTGACGAAACGCTGTGTTTGAATAACAGAAGTTGGTTATTGTGCTATGGTGACCTAAGGGCTTTGATTACGCATGAGTCCCACAAGTCGAAATACTCTGTTCATTCGGGTTCTGACAAGATGTATCATGACATGAAGAAGTTATATTGGTGGCCCAACATGAAAGCCGATATAGCCACTTATGTTAGCAAATGTTTGACGTGTTTGAAGGTCAAACTGAACACCAAAAACCATCTGGTTTGTTGGTGTAACCTAAGATTCCACAATGGAAGTGGGACAATATCACTATGGATTTTGTCACCAAGCTCCCAAGGACGTCAAGTGGTTATGATACCATTTGGGTAGTTGTAGACCGTCTTACCAAGTCTTCACACTTCTTACCTGTCACACCTCGACAATGGCGGAAACTCGGGAATGCAACATAATGATCAATCATAACACAAGATACAAAATAGAGAAAACTACAATGCATAATCTTCAAGTGCTATGAAGACCATCAACCTCGCAGGGGTCCAAAATCCAAACTTTAAAGTTTGGATTTTGGACCCCTGTGTGGGCGTATGAAAACTACAATTATTCATAAGCCTACACAGGGGTCCAAAATCCAAACTTTAACCAAAACTTCCAAATACTAAAGCCAAAAAAAATAAGCAAGCAAGACTTCATATGAAAATCCACTTCGCTACTCTAATCCTGCTACCATAAAGCCACCAACTATTCCTTCTTTCCCTCACCTAAAAATAGAAACTCAAACCGTCAACAATAATATTGGTGATCTCGTTTGTTTGACCTTAAACCCAAAAGTTTGTGTGCCAATATTTACAACAGTGGACAATATGCTATATGATATATGAATATAAGCAAACAACCTTACATCACCGCCCACACACAATACTGGTAGGCTACCCACCGATCCAAACAATCGACACACATACTATTATAGCTTAACCCATCCGATCCAAAACAATCATGCAACATATAGATATTCCCGATAGCATTTTTTTCCCCCCCAATTTAAAGTACATATCTTGTCCTAAAAACAAAACCACATTTCGCACAGATCAATTAAAAAAATTTCAAAACACATTTGAGTATTATTTTCCCCTAACGGAAAAACAATAAAAAGTGGGGCTATGAGAACTCACCTCAAACAAGTCTTTAGCAACCAAATCTAAATCACACAAGCAAAAAGCATAACGACACCCGCAAACGACCTAGTCCAGTTAATGTCCCACTTTAATCAATCAAACATGAACATAGCTTATATGTAAGATCAAATTCAATCAATAATCATGTTTCGAACTATAAAACAACAAACATAGAAGTTTAGTGATAAAGTGGAAAAAACAAACATAATGCATATGAAATAAATAGAGTGGAGGAAGAAAATAAATAGAATAATAATAAAGCACATAATTAATCAAATAAAAAAACAATCCATTTTCCAAAACAACTCATGTTTGGATGCATAGAGTTAGACACGCATTGTACAATTACTCAATGAACAATTATAGGTGGCAGTATGGTTGACGACATATCCCAACAATCATATCAAAACAAACCCAATACACGAGTATCACATACTTATACAATTTAGAGAAAATAGATAAGTAATATACGTAAATATTTATAATTAATAATTATAAATAATCTCGGTAAGGTTCTAATCGTAACCTTATCACCGTGAAAATTAATCATATAGAGTTGAAAATTAAACGTTTACCATAACAAAATATATTTTGAGAATTTTTCGAGAGAAATTATATTTTTCGTCTTTGTAATTATTAAATAATAAAAAAAAAATTAAATAATATTTTTAGTAATTTGAGAATCAAAATCATGTTTTTAGGAAAATTTTCTAAGTATAAACCTTATTTTTACAAATTTCGACATGACCCGTACTCCACTACACCGTTTTCCAAGGTCTCAAACCTATTTTCAACACTTTTCATATATTGCGACACTTTCGACAAAATTCCAAAGATAACAATCTTTAATTTGAATAAAATGTTTTTCCCAAAATAAAGTTCATAGCACTTTGTAAATACTTTTCACTTCAAAAGTCCGTCAAAACTCTCATAAACACTAAACAATCGCTTGTTGACTTTAAGCCCAACAAAGGGTCCATTAAGATATTTATAAGTCCAAATACGATCCAAGTCCAAAACCAATGTCCATTTACATACATAAGCTTATACCAATAAGTAAAAAATAATCCGGACCACAATAAGCCCTCCCATTAATCCACGGCTTAAATAGACTTATTGGGCCGTGAGTCCATAAGCTCCAAAATACGTATATTAAGCTTGAAAATAAGCTAATAAGCTACGTATCGCATTTGGTTACTACCATAAGCCTCAAAAATAGTCCACAAACATACGCCATATCACAAAATAGTCAAAATCACTTTCCTATTGATTTTGCAAAGTCATGTGGCATTTAAGCCCAAAATAAGCCAAGAAATAGCTTAAAAATAAGCCCGAATAAGCTATACAAGCTACTATCAAAAATAAGCTATCTAGCAACATATATTATTCAACCATCACGACCACAACATCAAAACTAGAAAAATCCCCCTTTTTTCTTTTTACATCCCACGAACCAAACACCCTTTTACATATCCGTTTCGTTTCCAAAAATCAATTTTCACGACGATCAACTTGTACAACTAACATCTATGCATCAAAATACACCCAAAAGGACAAACGAAATTTAAATTTGAAAACTTACAAGAAAATCTTCAAAATTGTAGATTCCGACATGAACCGGACAACCCAAACGTTGTTTAATGAACACCCAAACACTCGTATCAACCCAGAATATCACGTTCTCGATTAAAGTTGGAAAATTTATGGTGGTTATGGTGGTGTAGGTGGCGGACGTACCAAGCACACACACAAAAGTGTGTGTTTTATTTTTTTGAAAAGTGACGAATGAATGAAAAGCTAGTGGAAGGAATATATCATGAACTTATGCATGTATCTATGAATGCAGCTGCCCACATGATACGCCCCTTTCCCGACTCGATTTGTTTTCTTTTTGACACAAAACAAGATCCAGAATTACCTTCCGTTACTTCTCAAGAATACTTTTATATTTCAAATGTGATCTAGACCTTGAAAGTATTTTTAAATTTAAGTAGACACAAAGTGCTTTCCAATGATATGTGGCACGACCTCTAACGAGGGACGGTTCATTCTATACGTTATTTACAAAACAACAATAAAAAACAAAAATCCTTCTGATGCACTTAGCCGTCGGTTGAGGTTCCCAACCGCCAGCTAAAGTCTTATGAGGCCTTTAGCCGCCGGCCAGGGTCCTCACCCATCAACTAAGTGCCTTAGGCTTGCATCACTTTATTCGACATGCCTTCTGACCCAAAACTCGACCTCCATTAGATACATCATAAGAACTTACAGAATACAATTAAACATTATAATACATCATTTTTATAACATTCATGGTCTCAACGACCCACGGAAATATACTTTACAAATTGACGGGTGTTTTGTCAAACACCCCTTTTTGACCCACTTTACACATACGATTTGAGCGTAGCTCAAAAATACATAATTTCTAGAAATGCAACTTGACATAGCAATATTTACAAACCATTTAAGCACATTTACGACACTTGGACTTCAACATGGGGGTTCAACGTGATTGAACTCGGCATCCTACTTACGCTTACTCGCATAACCAAATACTTCCAATCCGTGCCCAATCCTAAGCCTTTACCAAGGCTTTACCTTCTTCACAATTGAACCTAAAAAACGGTTAGACATTAAGCCGTAAGCGAAATGCTTAGTAAGTAACCGGTAATAATATATTACCATAAACGACATAATCAATAACATACGTATACATCATGCTCATCAACTTAATCATCCAAATTCTCATTTACAACCATATGATACTAACCATTATTCATTTTCAACAAGGCAACTTAATCACATCAATATATTAACAAATCATGAATAATTATAAACCAAATACATACCTTGATTAGTCCCATGACTAAACTAAGAACTCTCTTCTTAACTAGAGCCTAATTAGCCTAGTTTTATTTCTAAATTCAAGCCTCCAATTCCATACACTTAAACACTTAACAATCAATATACATAATACACATGATTATTCAATTACCATAACATATTATAAATTGGTTACTTACCTTGAATCCAAGCTAATATTACCAACAAGTCACCATCCTACTTTTTGCTTGTTTTCCTAGTCATATAATTACCAAAATAAATTAACGCCTCAAATTTACATAAACAAAACCCATCTTTATTTTTATATGGTCATTTCATGATCATAACCAAAAATACCAATTTCTCTTAAATCATTAAATAATCTTAACCCATAATCACAAACACCTTAATATAGGTTTTAGAATATCAATTACTCAAAACCCCTTAAATTGGTACTTAAACCTTAACTCATACATTCTCAATTCAATTAAAGATAATAGATTACTTACTTGTGAGAATCATTAGTGTAGAATTATCCCTTGATATAGGACACTAAATCTCTTCATCAAAAGCTTATCAAGCTCATTGTGTTCGTCCCTACTTTTTTGTCCTCTAAACCTACTCACCGCCACTTTCTAGAACATATGGGAATGTCTGGGATTTAACTTAAGATATAGGATTAGTTATAACTTTGTCTAATTGGAAACTATGGTCCCACTAGTCTTTTTCTCTTATATTTGTGACACATTTATCTTTCTGAAACCATTTACATAATATACTGACTTATAGTTTGACTATCAGGTTTGACTAACCAATAACGTCAAGCCCTCAACTTATAAAAGTCGTAGTCAAACTCACCCGATGAGATTCTCGTAATAAAAAACCTAAAACCTGGTTTTGGGGTGTTACACCACGTATCTGTTTTGGATAATAGTTGTTGGGCCATGATGATTTGTTCGCATGCTGCATCTTAAATATGACAAGAGATTTTAGCCATAGAATATAACCAAGTTTTGCAGCCCATACGAACTCTGGGCCATGGCTTAAATATACTTAGTCTGATAATTAAGAATTTGTTCATATTTATATTTAGGTTATCTGATTAATGTCAAGCGAACATACTGATGCTAGTGCTTGGAAGATGGGAATAATCGATATCAAGGTTTTCTGTGATGCTTGTAAGGGGAGGTTTTTTTATGAGCGAGGGCCTTAACTAGCCTTCTATGAAGCTAAAATGCTCTTTTCATGCATCATAGAAAACCTTGATAAATATTTCTCCCACTCTTTTCACGACAACATTAGTAGGCTCACTTTTGCGCATACCCTCAATGTAAAATGAACAATTTCATAGGTGAACGACAATTATTTTAGAGGAGATTGTAACACAAAATTATACAATACACGGAAGAAGATCTTCGATTGGCTTGGTTTTTATATTAAGCTGCAACAACAAGCCAGGTATTCTGGAATTTGTTGTTTACAATTCTGACATGGTTACGTCTTACAGATATTACCAAGTGAGGCGGCACTCGCTGTCGCTGTTAAACTGATTCATACTATTTTGATGATTATGTAATTCTGTTGCATTTAGATTTCTTCACCATTCTTAGATATAAAAACTGTGAATTAGTGACTTGATGTTTAATTTATGTACAAAAGTGGTAAACACTAACTGTTTTAACTATATATTTTTTTCTCCTACAGAAAACATCGCTGACCCTCCACGACATAACTCCTAGATATCGATGACATAAATGAGAGTTTTAAAAGAGGTAAAAAAATGATAGTAACGTTAGACGTGTTGTACTATTGAATAAAAAAGGACGATATCTATTTTTTACAAGCTACAAGATATAGTCAGAAGATTTTGTTTTATAAATTTTGTTGTATAATTGTTTAATGATTGGTTTACGGATACTGTTTAGTTTATATACTATTCGGTGATTTATTGCTCTAGAATTTGGACTGCGACATATGTTAATGCCACATTTATGCAGTTAGACATGGTTTAAAAATTTATTTGCACTTAATAGAAGAAAGCTAATTTACTGGACACAAACACTACGACACCTTATAATAGTGAATGAGACATTAACTTATGCAATAAGTAACTAAATAGACACCCTATAAAAAATGCAACTTGCAAAAACGGTCCTTAAAAAGACTAATAAATGCTTTTAAAATATCTTTACGACCAATAAAGGAAAGCCGATCGTATGTCAGGAAAGAATGACATATACACTGCGTGCAATATGATTAAATACAAGCACTCCGCGGCAACGCGTAGATGAAAATCCACGTTCTACAGAAAAGCAAAAAAAATAAAGAAAATGGAAAGATAACCAAATATAAAAATATAACAAAAAACACATTAAATAATAAAGTTATGAGACATTAACAGGTGTTAAGACACCCTATCAAATCTAATTCAATAAGATGTTTTGACCTCTTACAACCTTTTAATAATAAAAAACACTCTTAATATTGAATGTCTTTTACTGCCTCTTAATGACAGGAATAAACAAACACACTTTCTAGTCTATCTGAATGCGTCTGACTGAGTCAGATTAAGATGTTAGGGCATTCTGTTAGGTCATTAGATATTGAATCACACGTAAATTCAGTTAAGTGAATAGAGAGTATAAGAGAGGAAGGCAAGTGTTTCACTAATTTTCAATTTTATAAAAGGAAGAAAGAAATGAGGGAGAGAAGTGATATTACAAGCCTTAACCCCTTTATCTAATGAAGAGGTATTTATAGTCACTTTAGCACAATTTCCTTATCTGCTAATTAGTCCTTCTACTTTGGTTAAGTAAGTAATTTTGACTAAACTCGCTTATCCTTATTACATTAACTAATTTTAAGCATAAACTAAAGTCTAAATATTACATAAATAAATAAACCACTTAAGTATCTATAATCGACACTTTTTAATCCTAACAATCTCCCCGTAAGGGTCGATTATTCTAGCCGTCCCGTTCTTGAACCAAGTGGTCTTCCATTCACGTACATTTCCTAACGTCTCATTTGATTACGATGCTTCAAACGGTCTTTAATATATTCTTCATAAAACTCCAAGTACTCAGCATCTACATCAGTGGGACTTGGGTTGGTATACCCATACTTTACATTCTTGTTGTATTTCTTTACCGTCTCTAAAACCCTCTTTAAAGTTGCATCACAAAACTTAGGAATTTTTTTCAAACTCATCACTCTCTTTTCTTTTTTGTTGTTCTCATATATCAACCCAACTACTAGTTTTGAAGTGATGGTTAATAGTTTCTTCCTTTCAATACCAGTAAATGTGATTGTTGGAGCAGTAAGGTTGACTTTCTGTTGATAAATTTCCATGCCTAGCTAGAAATCAGGAACTCTTTCCAAGATGATGCAGCATCTGATGAAGACGATCAATGATCCCAATAATCTAGTTTCTTGATAATCATCTATTTTATCGTTTATGCACATTAGATACAAGTCTTCAATGTCGTTCTTGTTGAGATGCTTGTAGTTAGATTATGAGAATGTACTAAACTTTCCATCTGCTCTTCTCACCATAATCTCTGTTATATATTTATGTCCATGACCCTATTTATACAAAGTTATAATTACTTCAACAATCTTTGAGTCTGAGTAAACTTCTTCAGGTTTGTCTCTTTTCTTTTCCTGCCTTCTGATGTGATGTTGCTTTACCCATAGATTCTTCCAATGTTCAACACTATATCGAGCATACAAATTAAACCTTCTGATACGTTTACTCACTCATCTTGTAGTCAGTTCTTTGATATCATTTTCTAGGAATGGAACTGCAAGATACTTGTGCAACAATAGAGTATACTTCTTTGGTCCTGAGTTACCATGCTTCAGATAGAATAGGTCTTGATGCAGTAAAGTCTTTAGTGGAGCTTTTGGATCTCTTTGACAACTATAGTAGACTGGAGCTGGCTTCTTTGGAAGTTGTAGAGACAAGTCTTCTTTTCTGCTTTCCCAAACAATATCACTTTTTAGATAATTCTGCATTTGATCTACATGATACTGATTCTCTTCTCCTGAATTGCATTATTGTCTCAGCATTTCATTTACAGCTTTCTGCTGTTGAGCTTCATCAACTTCCTCTGATAATTCTTCCAAGAGTTCTTGTGATACTTCTTCAGTAGGAACTTCATCATCATCTGTGCCAAAATCATCCATCCAAGCATCAAATTCATCTAATTGTTCTTGAGTACCCGAGCCTGAAGGATTTGGTTCTTCATTCATAACTTTTTCTGATGAAGATTTACCCACTAAGTATGTTCCATGTTCAAACGTCTTCTATCTCTTCGCACTGCTTTCCCCATTAGGACGAGCATCATCGTCATGATGGTCTTCATGATCTCTAGTGCGAACAGCAGCTAATCGTCAAGTTACAGCATGTGTTGGAGGTTTCTCAAACTTAATCTTTAGGGACCTCCATATGGATAAGTCAGTGTTACGTACTTGTTCATTGTCTTTCATCTTTAAGTATAGTTGATACTGAAGATCTTAAGCGGAAGAACTAGCAGCTTGAGTAGGGTAGACATAAAGAATGTTGTTTGACATGTAGTTGTGTAAGAATGAGTCACATGCAAAGGAATAGTGTTAGAGATAGCATTGTTAATCTGCATAGACAATTCTGCTCGAAGACTCTCTCTTTCCTTTTGTAGAGCCTCAACAATCATATTCTCCATATCCGTCTGAGTCTTTTGCCTATCTAGCAAAAACCTTCTGCAACCTATAATGGCACAGTCTTCTTTGTGATTTTAGTGACTCTTTCATCAACCATTAAAGGAGAAACTTGCTTCATTGTTGATTTTAGATCGGCTGCCATTTCACAAAACTCTTTCCTTGGCATGAATGATCATTTCATGTATCTGAACATGTAACCGTATCATCTACTCATCTTCCAAATAACATTCTTATAGTGCTTGAAACAATCTTTCTTGGGTTTTGGTGTAGATGATGAAGGTGTAGGGTCGGATGCCGTCAATTCCTTGAGTTTCTCCTTATCCGAAGATGAAAGAGCATCTTGAGCAGAGACCGTCAATTCCTAGAGTGTATCCTTATCCAAACATATAGGAGAAATATGAGTCCTAGGGGATCTAATGGGTATGGGTGGGGGTGAATCCCTAATCTCCTCTATTCCCTTCCCCTTCTCTCATTTTCTTCTTATTAAAGCATCTCCAGCTGACTCTTCCTCTTCATCATCATCATGAATAATCAAGACGTCATCACTTTTCTTCACCTTCGGACTTTCCTTATCACTCCTGGGCTCTAACCTAGTGCTTGGATCCTCATGGTTATTAAAGATGTCATCCATGAACTCATCCTCATCAACATTCTCTGTCCCTTCCACAAGTTGCTCAATCTCCTCATCTACCATGTGCTCTTGAACTTTTTCCACATTATGCTGAGCTTCTAAGTCTTTAAGACTTCTTTTTATAGTAATGCTCAGTCGTGTTGCTTCATCCAAATAATCAATATCAATCTCAGCAGTTGTTGGAATTGGCTTTTCAGGATCTGATAGACTTTGAACACGAAACCTAATGAAAGTTGGTTTGCATAGAGCACTTGATTCTCCTTGAGTTGTATTAGGGTTAGGTGTCCTAGGGGCGCTGGGTGTCCTATGCGTTCCCTCGGTAGACCCAGTCAGTTGTGAATGAGTCGTAGGAACATCTACCTGAAATATAGTAGCATACATCCGACAATGAGTTGTTTGCTTCATTTCCTCCAGCAGCATCCATTCAGGAATCAACATTCCCTATCCTTCCTTGTTCTTCCCAGAGTTGAAGATTGACTTTACAACTTCATCATTTTCAACTCTGTGATAATGCTTATGTAGTCGCCTTGGAATGTCAGGGTTCTCAGTCATGTAATGATCAATAATTATCTTCGTGAATCTTGGGTAAGGAATCAGTGATGTTAGATGCAAAAGTGAATAGTATTGTTATCCCAAATAACTAAGATTCAAACATAACTAATAAGCACTACCAATAAGCTATAAGACACAAAATAAGCATAGAAAAAAAGAAAGAAAGTAGAGAGAGAAACTAGAGAGAGAAACAAAGAGAGAAAGATTAGATTGGGAGAAAACACATACAAATGTAACCAATACCCTCTCCATGTGTAGAGAGGGTCCTATTTATACCCTTAGCCTACTAGATGGCGTATGGGCTTTCTACTTGGGTCGGGCTTGGCTTACCTTGGGCTTTGAGCCCGAAACATGGACAATATTAGCTTAAAGTCCAAGCCCGTTAATCCCGACTAGCCTATTACATAACAACACTAATTACGATTAAGACGACCGATAACATTCTTGTTCGACTTATATAAAAATAAGGCTAACAATCTCCCCTAATGTTGAGGTCTTCTTTGATCTCCCCAACGTTAACGTTCTTGATGGAGGTTATCTTGATTTGACTTTATCTTCCCCAATGTTAAAGATATGATGTTTAAGATTTGCCTTGATTGGTTTTGTCTTGTCTTTTCTTGTTTGTAATGGCTTTGTTCATTCATGCTTTAGATGACCGATGACATTCTTACAGTGTCATTCATGTGATTATAATCTTGAGCCTTCATCTTTTGACTTTGAGTTCTTGAGATCTTTCATCTTGCATCATCTCTTTGACTTCAATCATCTTGATTTGACTTTCTTGATCAACTTGTGCTCTTGACCGACATACTCATACTGGTTGCATTCTTGTTTGACTTATATGAACATAAGGCTAACAATCTCTCAAAATACGATTCTTGATTTGACTTTGAAGATCTTTGAGGAAGTTTAGGATCAACAATCTTGATGCTAAATAATTGACTTTTAGAGCTCGAGTATAAGTATGTGGTAATGAATCCGACTTTGCTGGAATGGGGCTGCAACACCGACGTTTATACATGCATTTGAATGTTAGTAATAAATAGCAGATATGGATGAAATGTCTTTGTCATTCGTTGATTTTAGGTTGCGATAACCACCGGTTCCCCATTTTATAGTATAAATACTATACATGTGATCAGGTAGATTCAAAGAATCTCCTTGACAGGGTTTCTAGCTCAAAGCGTAGGATCTTCTAACACAGATGTATTAGATTCACCATGCTTGCTTGTTCTCATTACCGGAACGTCTCAAAGCAGACAACACGGTAAGAGTGAATCAGATAGTTACTATCTTTCTGATTAAGTCATCAATTCATTTACTGGACCAAATCGATATCCAGTTAGCACAAGCTTGATTCATATAGAATCTTGCAAGTCACCTACCGCAGAGCTGTTTGAGGTTGACTCTGGAAGGATTTCCATTCGTCACTGTGAATACTAAAGAGTATCACTCTGAATGTTCTGGCAAGATCTCAAGGATAATGCGTAGGACTCTTTGATACCAAATGTTGTTTAAGGGTGAACAACAAGTGTTATACATGGATTGTGTCCTAATGAGATTTATAATTTGATCTCTTCTGGCTCTAGACTCGATTTGTGCACTTTAGTTTTAGTAATCGGAGGCTGGAGCTGACTGCCACCTATTTAATATCAACGATCTCAGAGTGAGAGAGTCAATAATGAACGTGTGTATCTTCGTGACAAATAAGACAAGTTTCTTTTAAGAGAAACTCGAATAGCTGGGAAGGGTTGTGCATTGCATCACTAGGTCCATGGCGACTTTCTTTAATACCAACAATCATCTTTGTGATTTTGATAGATTATGTATTGACCCAGGTTCCTGCCTAAGTTGAGTGGAGAGACTGCCTTGTTTTCACCCATTATCCTCACTTTTGCTTTTTCATTCTTCAACCTCTTTAATGCTTACCAAGACTTCATCACTAACACCTTGTTGTAGATTGTCCAGTGTTAAGTTCAACTTATTGGCCCATTTTTCCTTATTCTCATTTATCTCCAATCATACCTAAGGACTTCTAATTCTATCTATGGAAAGTCTTTGGGTAGATCCCTTCGGTTCTGGTTAGATCATAGGACTTATACCTAACCTTAACCACCTTATGAATTCATCAATGTCATGAGTTAATTGGTTGTGGGTATATAGATCAAACCATAAAACCATTGATACACACATTTTGAAATACCCCCTACACATGTACTCCGAGATTCGAAATTGTTTTGCACATGAAGGAAAGAGTTGCACTTAGAGTCTTAAAGATCACATTCTTTTATATCATATTTTAATCACATTTTCTCCCCTTATTTAAAATAATAAATTTCTTAGTATTTAAAATACCAATTGATTAAAATTTATGACATGAAAAATTCCATGGGGAGAAAAATTATACCATGATAGTGCATGAATTTATTTTTCTGATAGCTCTCCTTCAACACAGTATGTGGGATACCACAAATTTTTAAAACATGATAGAGATCAAACCAAAAATCATTTTCTAACATTAAAGACGGAGTGAGATGCCTTTAGTGAACAATGTATATTATTAATTGACATTATAATTTGTACATTTTAATTTCACAAAATGTTTTTAGATACATAACTTTAACGTTTATGAGATGTACCCAAAAGACATTAAAAGGCTTTGGTTTAAAAAGCTCCTCCTTATAAATTGATTCACTTGTTATGATGATATTGTTGAGCATTCTTTTTACCAATTGTACCACTTATAAATATTGAATATTGTACCAATTATTAAATATATTAAGCAATGGAGTGTTGAACACACAATTAACAAATACCACTTTTTATGGAAAGATACCACAAATTATATTGTAAACAATTTGACATTAAAAGTTCTTTTTGAAAAATTGTGTTCAACGATTTTTAAAAACCATGATAGAAGACTTCTCTTCTATTTGTAGAGTAAGTGAACTGAAGCATACACTTCCCTATTACATTCGGGTCCGAGTTATGCACTGAAATGTACATAAGTCATAGAGAAAAATTAGAAGTGACATGTTTTGAAACATTTTAACTCTTGCTCGAACTTCATTTACACACCCGTGTCAATGTTAATCGACATTTCTATGTACGTAAATGTTATCAATTCCAAGATACATGTCGAGAAGATTCTTTTTGGTATTTTTGAAATTTTCTGATTTTATATTTTGTTTTTCTAGATTTTATATTTTTCTATTTTCTTTTTTCAAAAATATTTATAAATCAAAATAAAGAGAAAAATAAAAATATTTACAAATTCGATGTTTGATGGATCAAGCAGATTCGTTAGCCAGAACCTCTAGTTCTTCTGGAGTCAAACATCTCATACCAAGTCGTCTAACGAGATACTTAAACCTATCTTCGGGTAAGGCTTTAGTAAACAGTTCAGGTAACTAGTATTCAGTTCCGACAAAGAATAATTCAACAATACCCTTTTCAACTTATTCCTTTATGAAGTGATATCTGACATCAACGTGCTTGGTACGAGAATGCTGGACCGGATTGCACGAGATGGGTATGGCTGCCTTTGAGTTACAATACATAGGTATTTTATCAAAGTAAAAGCCATAATCTGTGAGCTGAGTTCCAACCATAGAACTTGAGCGCAGCACGCAGATAAAGACACATACTCGGCTTCTGCTAAAGACATTGAAGTACAATTCTGCTTCTTTGACGACCAGCTGACTAGCTTATCACCACCTAGAAATTGTATACCACCAGATGTGCTTTTGAGTGTATCGAGATAGCCTGCATGATCTGAATTTGAAAAAGCAGTTAGATTAAAGTCGGTGTCCTTCGAATACCAGAGTCCCGTGTTAATGGTATTCTTAAGGTACCAAAAGATCTGTTTAACCTCCTTGAGGTGCTTTTCAGTTGGTCTTGCTTGATAACGAGCACAATAACATGTTGCATGTACAATATTCGGTCTACTTGCTGTTAAGTACATGAGGGCTCCGACCATGCTACGATATTTTGTTTGGTCAAAAGGAGTTCCACTCAAGTCATCATCTAGGGGTTTAGTAGCCATTGGAGTACCAACGCTATCATATGAGGTCATACCATGCTTTTCTTAGGTAAAGGGTTACCACGGTAAAGTATATTAATCACAGGAAAGTTTAAGTACAATGGAATGGTGGTTTATAAAGATACCACGTGGGGATTGGTGGATCTGAATTCCTAAAAATAATTTTAGCTCCCCCATCATAGACATCTCAAACTTCTTGTGCATTAATTTTTCAAACTTTTTGGAAAGTTTTGGGTTCGTAGAACCAAAAATAATATCATCAATGTAAATTTGCATAAGCAATATGTCTTCCCCTTTTTAGTAATGAACATAGTTGGATCAATAGAACCTTTTGAGAATCCTTTGGATACCAGGAAGTTGGAGAGTTCATCGTATCATGCCCTTGGAGCTTGCTTGAGTCCATATAAAGCCTTTTTGAGATGGTAGACTTTGTCAGGATGATGTCGGTCTACGAATCCGTCTGGCTGATTGACGTACACTTCTTCCTTCAGAGGACCCTGATAGAATAGGGAATATGATTTGTCACTGAAACATAAGCAACGGAATAGCTGCTGCTTTCCAATTCGAGCAACGGGAGCAAATGGAACTCTTTGAAGTCGATTCCTTCCTGCTGGTTGTATCCCTTAGCTACAAGACGAGCTTTGTTGTGAATTACAATATTCTCCTCACCATGTTTGTTTTTCCAAAGCCACTTCATGTTAATGACATTTTTGCAGAGTGGTCTGTCGACTAATTCCCATACATCTAATCGATCAAACTGGTGAGGTTCTTCCTGCATCGCTTCAATCCATGTAGAATCAGCCATGGCTTCTTTGATGTTCTTCGGTTCGGTTTGACTCACGGTGAGTGCGAACATACATATTTTTCCATCTGTTTCTAGGTGACGTCTTGTTCTAACTGATTGAGAAGGATTTCCAATGACTTGTTCTAACGGATGATCTTTTATCCAACGATGTTCTGAAGGATGTCGTTGATAGAATGTATGCACGTTTGATGAGTCAACATATATAGAAGATGTCTCCCCTCGTTCTTGTACCGGTGTACTAAAGATGTTGATAAATTCGTCTTCTTCAACTTATGCATATTCTTTATTGGTTTTTGCTTGATTAATGTTCTCAATAGTAGTGACAGTTAGTGCTTGACTTGTAGTTTCAGGTGTTGTTTGAATGTTCAATGGAGGTGTATCTGCAGCAATGGTTGTTGAAGTAGATGGAGTTATGTGTTGTTGTTGACGTTGATTAGGTGCATCAGCAGTTTTTACAGCGAAAGACTTTGACACAACTAGAGTAGTTCCATTGAGTAATTCATCGAACATCGGACTAAATAGAAAATCTATCTCATTTGACGTTGTTACTATCTCAGCTACTTGAGAAACATTTTCTTGACTTTGAGGACCGGGACTTAAACTGACATGTTCAAGTGCCGTTGTCGGACATTGTAGAACGGGGTCAGAACTGACGTGATCTAACGCCATTTGAGGCAATTCTTCAGAGTTAACATGAATGGTTTCAACTATCACTCTTGTCCTCTTGTTATATACTCTGTAAGCTCTTGACTGAGTAGAATACCCTACAAAAATACATGCATAACCTTTTTCCTTTATTTTGTCAAGATTTTCACCATCTCTGACGATGTAGCAAAGAGAGCCAAAAATGTGAAAGAACTTAACAGATAGTTTTCGGCCATTGATCATGTGGTAAGGTATTTTCTCATGTCGAGGAATTACGAGTGAACGGTTTTGAGTAAAACTTGTTGTTGCAATTGCTTCAGCCCAAAAGAACAAAGGAACTTTAGCGGCGCTTAGCATTGTTTGAGCAGCCTCAACAAGAGTACGGTTCCGTCTTTCGACAACGCCATTTTGTTCAGGTGTTTAAGCAACCGACGTTAGGTGTTCAATCCCTTCTTAAGCAAAGTATGCATGAAGAGTTTTATTCAAAAATTCCGTGCCTTTGTCAGTTCAAACAGTTCTAACTTGAGCATGAAGTCCTCTTTGAACAAGTTTGAGGAAATCGATGAGAACTTCAGGTGTTTCGTCTTTGGATCTTAAGAAGTGAGTCCAAGTATATCGTGAATAATCATCAATAATTACCAACACATATTTTTTACCATTAAAGCTTTCTACCCTTATGGGACCACATAAGTCCATGTGTAGAATTTATAACCGTCATTTTGAGCTTGGGGTAGTTTTTGTCTTGAAATACTTACGTTTTTCTTTCCCTAACTCACAAGAAGAACAAAGATGATCTTTGACGAATTTTAATTTGGGAAGGCCAGTCACAATATCATACTTCGAAAGCAAGTTGATGGTTTCGAAGTTTAGATGTAAGAGACGACGATGCCATAAGCATGCTTGTGACGATGAAGCTTTAGCCATTAAGCAAATTGGATTGGTAGTGGATGTGTCTTGAAGAGTGATGGAATATAAATCTGTGCCACGAGAACCTGTGAGTAGATCATTTTCCTTTAAATCGCGAATATAACATGTAGACTTTCGAAAAGCAACTTCCAAATCCGCATCACAGAATTGACCAACGGAGAATAAATTATGATTTAGCGCTTCGACGTAATAAACCCTTTTGATAGTTACATTCCCTTGAACCAGATCTCCATAACCAAGAATCGATGCAATTTGATCATTTCCAAACTTCATCGCAGAAATTGCTCCACAAAGTTACTTAGAAGCTTGAGATTTCTCGTCATGTGCTTTGAGCACCCAGAGTTGACGATGAATAGAATTATCTCTACGAGCTGCAAAAGAATTAGAAGAAATGAAGTATTGGACATAGTGGAACACCTAGGAGTCGTAGGTTCTGAAATATTAGTACATCTAGATTTAGTTCCTAGAGGCATACTAACATTTGGTTCAACATTCACTGTTCTAGACTTAGGTTTCTATTTGTATCCTGGTGGTGTGATGTTACAGTACCACCGTTTACATGTCTTACTAATCTTCTCATATTGCTTCCTAATTGTGCTTCTAGGTTTTTGGTTAGTGAATTCTGCAGCAACTGTTCTCTTAAGGGGTGTTGCATCAGATTGGTTCACAGTTCATTTGGGTTCTCTAGTACTAATAGGCACAGCCATGGGCATTTTAGTCCTAGAATTCATGCCATTAATATAATGATGAACACGCATATCATGATTGTCATTCAACACACATTTACCACAAGTAACACAAACAAAGTTTACATTCGAGGTCCTAGCATTCAAACTGTCATTACACGCAGTTACAAATGTTTTATTATTAGAAAACTTAAAATTCCTACGATGGTCTTCTACTTGTTGTTTCTCCCCTTCACTATTGTTATGCAAGACTCTATCTTCCAATCGATTGCTCTTAAGCTATGGTCTGCTAAAACTAGTAGTGGGAATTACTCTTGTAGAGAAAGACACGCGGTTGTTAGTTTTCCTAATGTCTTGAGGCAACTGTGGTGTTCTAGTTTGATTAGGCTTTGTGTGCACTTTATACATTCCGGGAGCAATCACATTTGTGTTTGTTAAAATTGACTTCACATTCTGAGGCAAAATCTGTGCAGTGACTGGTTTTGAAAAAATCATTGGAAAAATCTTTCTTTTCAAGAGAATCTGAAAAAGTTGTCGGTTTACCTAAAACTGATTATCTTTGACTTTTAAAATCATTCGATTGTCGAATAACCAATGGTTTTTCAAACTTAGTTTCCACATATTTTCCTTTCATCTTTTCAATGAGTTTCTTTAACTCACTTATTGCAATTCCTTTGTCTTGTAATTGAGCTTTCAAGTATTGAATTTCGAAATATTGTTTACGTTCTTTCATAAATACTTTTGTCTGATTTTCTTTGAAAGCTTTGTCATTTTTTATCTATTCCTGACATTGTTGTAAAGCAAGTTTAAGATCGATAGCATGTTGTTGAAGTGCTTCAAAACTCTTTGACGTTGTATTACTTTTTGAAAGCTCTTTTTTAAGACGTTCACATTTGACAACTTGGTCCACATAATCACATTGTAAATAAGTGAATTCATCGAGAGTAGTATACACACCAAGTATAGCATTCATGTGATCAACATAATAATATTCCCTGGAAAGTCGCTCGATTTCATTCAAAAACTGTGTTTTCTAAGTTTCCAGTTGAGATTTGAGAGAGTCTACTTCATGCTTAAGAGAATTAAAGTATCTCAAATCAGCAACCATTTCCTCTTTCAAACACAAGTGAAAATTTTCTATATCAGCATTGATTCTTCGAATTTGGGGACAAATATTTCCTTCAATTGTGTTTTGAATGAATGGATATATATGACCAAAATATGTTCTTTTAGAGATTGTTTGTTTGCAACGTTCCACTCCATCAAAAATCGTGTCAACACTACTTTTAATTTTGAAAAGTTCTTTAGAGCTTTTACACTTTTGATCCCACGGAATGGATTCATCCATCCGTTTTTCTAACAAAGTTGTTTGTTTATTAAAAGAGTCTTTTGAATTTTCATTCTTGACAGGTGTATGACTCATTTTTGACCTTTCTGAAAAATATCTATGTTCAGGCGACTTTTCACGTTGTGGAACGAACAAATCATAAAGATTATTCAAGTTTTTATAATCAAAAGGTCTGATTAAATCACTTAATTTTAATCGACTTTCTTGGGCAAGACGAATCGTTTCGTTAGATTCAGGAGATAACATATTAAAGCAAGATTATCATCATAGCAACCTATATCATATAGACGAGGATTCGATCTTTGAGCTTTCTTTAGGAACTTAGGTTTTACAAAACTCGTTTTACAATTACGATTAAGCATATTCACAGTTTGAACTGATTGACCGGTTTTGTAAACAATATCATCCAAAACTTTGATTTTGTTTTCTAAAGCAATGACTTTTTCAAGTTCTTTGTCTTTACAAGTTTTGTGAAACTTCTTTTGAGCCTCTTTTTCTTGTGACATTATGAAGATGGTTTCTTGATGTGCAAAAAGCTCCTTTTTCATTTCTAAAATCGTTTGATTTAAATCATTTATCTTTCAAGTATATTCATTAAATGACTTTTGAGATTCCATTTTGTATGACACCAAATCACCTTTAGCTTTTGCACAATCAATTTACACATTTGACGCATAATTCACATCATGATATCTATCAAGTTCAGCTTGGAACTTCTTTAGGTCTTTGAACATCAACTGATTAGTCTTTGACAGTTCATTGTTTGCTTCTTTGACAGTTTATTTTGAACACAAAAGACTACCTTACCAAGTTTGACCCAAAGTCATACGAAGGTGTATTTTTTAGGTTATTCTCAAAATAGTAAAGCCTATATCATCCTAAACAAACACACTAGGAAAGTCGAAGAATCACTTAACGTGACATTCGATGAAACTCCTCCACCCTCTAAGACATCACCCTTGGTGGATGATGACTTAGATGAAGAAGAATCAATTAAGGTCACCGAAAAGAAAAACCTATAAAACGACATTGTGGATGAAACTTTAGAGGTTGATGAAATAATCAACATTAAGGAATCTAGGAACCACCCATTAGAAAATGTCATAGGAAACCTTAACCAAAGAACCCTTAGGTCACAAGCCCAAAACCAACGTAACTTCTTTTGTTTTATATCAACTATAGATACTAAGAATGTGAATGAAGCATTAGGAGATGAAAGTTGGATAGTCGCCATGCAAGAAGAATTAAATCAATTCGTTGCTAACGAAATTTGGGAGTTAGTTCCTCGACCTAGGAATATGACAATTATAGGAACTAAGTGGGTATTTAGAAATAAGTTAGACGAGAACGGTATTGTTTCTCAAAATAAGGCTAGGTTAGTTGCTCAAGGCTAAAACCAACAAGAGGGCATCGATTATGATGAAACTTATGCCCCGGTTGCTAGACTTGAGTCTGTTAGAATCTTATTAGCTTATGCTTGCGCCTTAGACTTTAAACTGTTCCAAATGGATGTAAAAAGTGCATTCCTGAACTGTTTTATCACTGAGGAGGTATACGTGGTACAACCTCCGGGATTCATTGATTTTGAAAAACCAGATCATGTTTATAAATTAAAGAAAGCTTTATATGGTCTTAAACAAGCACCCAAAGCTTGGTATGATAGATTAAAAGCTTTCCTTATTAAACATGAATATAAAATGGGAATGGTAGATAACACTCTTTTTACTAAGAAGAAAAGTTCAAATCTCATCATTGTTCAAATATATGTCGATGACATTATATTCGGTTTGACTTGTCAAGACATGTGTGATGAATTTGCCAAAATCATGCATGATGAGTTCGAGATGAGCATGATGGGTGAACTTAACTTCTTCCTTGGATTACAAATTAAACAAATGGAAGATGGTATATTCTTTAATCAATCTAAGTATATTAAAGAAATGCTTAAGAAATTTGGTCTAGAAGATTCTAAACCAATGAAAACCCCTATGTCCTCTGATACTAAACTCACAAAAGATGAAGAGTGTGAGTCGGTAGATAGTACCAAGTATCGAGGCATGATAGGTAGTTTATTATACCTAACAGCAAGTAGGCCCGATATCATGTTTAGTGTCTGCCTTTGTGCCCGCTTTCAAGAGGCTCCCAAAACCTCTCACCTTGAAGCGGTTAAGCGTATCTTCCGATACATTAAAGGCACTACGCACTTAGGATTATGGTATCCTAAGGGGACCGGCATAGAAACCGTAGTATATGCCGACTCTGATCATGCGGGAGATTATGTGGACCGAAAGAGCACTAGCGGTATTTGTACGTTCGTGGGATGTTGTTTGACATCTTGGTTCTCGAAGAAACAAACCGCTCTTGCTATATCCACTACCGAAGCCGAATACGTAAGCGCCGGAAAGGCATGTCAACAAGCACTATGGATGAAACAAGCTCTCATCGACTACGACGTACGACTCGACGACATTCCCATCATGTGCGACAACAAAGACGCGATTGACCTTAGCAAAAACCCGGTGCAACATTCTCGTACCAAACACATCGAAATACGTCACCACTTTCTTCGTGATAATGTCCAGAAAGGACATATCTCAATCAAAAAAGTGTCGTCCATCGCAACATCGTCGACATTCTTACTAAACCCCTTAAACGTGAATCGTTTAACTATCTACGTCTCGGTTTAGGAATGACGGAACACATTTCATAAATCATCTTAGTTCACTTCTCTTTCTTCTGTCTCAATTCTAGTCCGTGTTCCATTCCGTGTCGTGACAACTTAAATACTTCATCCGAAGTACTTTAAGCATATTTAATTCGTGAAATGCAAATTAAAATGTCACTCATCTTCGTAAATTTTTTGTCAAAAACCAAGTCCAAAAACCCTTGGCTGAGGGCGGCCCCCATATAGGCGGCTCCCCAATATAATTAGGGCCGCCAGGAGATATGGGACCGCCACCAACAAATCATAAAATGGGACACTTAAACAAAAAATTTCAAAACAGGAAAACAAACACCCCCTTACCTGCTACCACTGACGAACACGACTCAAAACCCGCCAAAACTCAAAATCAATCATCTAAACATCAATTGAAGATTAAATCAACACTAATAATCAATCATAATATCACACAGATCATCAATTGTAAGTCATTTCATCTATTTTCTTTCAATTTGAGTCTAGGGTTCATAATGAACACCAAAAATTGAAATTGGGGATTTTCGATTTTTCTTTCAATTTTGTACAATTAAGAGTACTAGGATACAATGTATAACTAATATGCTTCCCATAGATATAGGATTTGCATACATTAGTGAATTTGTTGAAAAATTGATTTCGAACCAAAAACCTAATTTTATTTTCAAATCACTCACGTTAGGAACATAATAAAATTGATGTTATGCATTGTCAATACAATTTAAAAACGTTTTCAAACACATGCATAATGATCACATGCAAAAAATTTGAGATACATAATTCGTATGTATTTTTCGACTTGTTTGGATGAGAAAAGTCAAATTATGGAGCGTTTGGATTAACTCTTAGGATGTTATGTCTAGGTCGAGTTAATCGTTACTCCACGTTCGTCACACTTAGGCAAACACTAGATACATTGTTAATATAACAATACATATGCAAGACATTAAAACATGATTTTGTTTGTTTCATTTTAGGTAACAATGCCTCGAAAAACCAGACTAGACCATCAATTAACCGAAAACTACATTCCACACATATCAAACGAATTCAACCAACCTTTCCTAAACACAATGGCAAATCTTGAAAAATAGTACTTTCATGAGGGAAGGGTTGTAAGTACAAACTTCAAAATTAAGAGTCATATTCGTGCTAAGTTTGATTCAATCGGTTTTGATTGTTTGTTAGACATTTACGAACAAATTATACCTCGCTTTGTTCTCGAGTTTTATGGTCAACTCACTTTTACCTATAATTCTGAGGGTTAATTTGTCGTCAACTTTGTCATTCAAAATAAGTCATTCTCCCTCACTCTTGAGGAATTTGGTCAAATTTTGAAAATCCCATTCAAAGGTCAAGCATCTAACGCCGAAATGTGGTCTCTTGACCATTTGTCAGAAAGTATTCCAAGTAGAGGTCTTTATAAAACCAAACCTCCATCTCCAAGAGTCATTAAGTCTCTTATTCAAGTTCCTCGACAAGGTCAAGAGACTCGTACCAAAAATAAGAAAACGATTGTCATAGATGAAAACAAAATTTTAACCCGAGAGATTCAAATTCATATGAAACCTTGGGTTGATATTATTCATGAAAATGCCATTTGTCTAGGAGGACATAGGGATCATGTCTCCGCTTATCTTTGTCACATGCTTTATTGCATTGAGACATCCACTCCTTATAACCTAGCATTTTTCATTCTCAAAAGAATGGAAAAGACTCGATTGAAACCAAATGAACTCTTGCCTTATGGAATGCTCTTAACTAGGTTATTCAAACATGTCATGTCTGTCTCTCCTGAGCTAGCCTTTGATCATTATCTCTCACATGATCGATCCATGCATCCGCTCGCTCCTCATTACGAGCGAAAGACACAAGCAGATCGGGGCAAGAAAAGACCTCGTGAGTCAAATGCTAGCTCATCCTCCTCCACTCTAAATCATCTATCGTCATCTCATCCATTGGATGATTCCATCGAGGAAAATAATGACGAATATTTTCATCCCATTCCTTCCTCTCCGTCTTAAAACATTTCTTCCTCGTCAAATAATGTCTCTAGAGTCCATCAAAACCCTCCTCATGAAAGTCATTACTTAAACACTTATCTCTCTGAAACTATTAATCGTCAAACTCAACAAAGAGATGCTCACCGGGAAGGGTTAAGGTCAATTGGACAAGCTCTCAAGAACATGATGGGTGGAAAACGAAAATGAACGTGTTGACACAACTACTATGACACTATTATTATTATTATTATCATCTCTCGTGTTTAATACATTATATTTCTCTATTATTAGGACTAGGAGTGGCAAATTTTAATTTGCATTTGACTTGGATAATCTTCTACATTCTATCATCTTTCTATGACTAGCAAATTTTATGATTATGACATGAGATGAAATGCTACTACTTGCTAAATGATTTGTATGTTAGAATAGAACTACATATTATTGCTTGAACTAGTTGATTCTTGAATATTGGTAGAAGCCGAAATCACTAGACTTAAGAAAAAGAGAAAACTGGAAATCTTCCTGTCTCCAGAAAACGGCCCCATTATACTGGCGCCCCCCTAATATATTTGGGACCGCCAGGTGATATGGGACCGCCACCAGGAGGGAAAGAAAAATTTCGAGTTTACCTCTTTTTTGTATCTTGACCCTCCTACCTACATCCTCAAGCTGTCATTTCCCAGATTGGCTAAACCATATTTGACATTCTCTTCTTCCTAAACCATGCTTTTCCACTTTATCCAATCCTTATCATTATTTAATCACCCAACTTTCATACTTCACAACCATCTTCATCTCCTTCAAATCTCTCTTCTTCTTTATCAATGTCTTGCTCAAACCACCATTCCAACTTCTCTAGAAAACCAAGGATGTCGGTTAGACAAGTATGAAAATGCAAAACATCCACTCCAAAATCATCATCTCCTTCCCAAAATGACTCACCTCCCTTTCCTCCAATAGTCTACTTACAATCTCCTTCACCACCATCTTACAATCTCTTAAGAGATCAAATGATTAACCAGCTCTACAACATTTCTACCATTCTTGATTCACATAATAATCCATCCAATGCCTACATTCATGCACCACCTTCACCACCACCACCACAAATTCATTCTCCTTCTCATGCTCAAGTTGAATTTCACTCAAGTTTTTGTCATTGTTGCAAGTTTTTTAGACACCAATTCTACTCTTTAAGAAATGAAATCAACTTCATTCACTATCTTCTAACCCGTCCCATCCCTCCAACCCGTATCCCTCCAAATCATGTTTCACCAACCCCTTCTTTTTCCCTCTTTAATTAATCATTCCTACATGATTAATCTTCCTAAATAATTGTTCTTTCATCTTTTGATTATGGCACCTTGAATCCACTAGTGTAGATCTATGCCTTATTATGTCTTTATGATTATCTACTTTCTATTGTAATGATTCATACAAATGTTGTATGAATGTGTCTTAGCTCTTATTAAGATCTAGTTTTTAAATTTTATGTTGAATGTATTAGTTGGATGTGCTAGTGTATGAGTTTATTGTTGGTTGAATGAAACTCTTATTTTATAGACTTTGAGTTTGTTACGGCGTAACGTGTTAAAGGGTTACGCCGTAATCGTGCTGACGAGGCTTTCCATTTGATAGGCAAATATCATGTTACGTCATAATCACATGCAGGGATTACGGCGTAATGCTAACTCAGCATAGTAGAAGCGTTGGCGTGCATGGTTTACGTCGTATAGTACGACTCAACATCTTTTACGTCGTCACCTTACAAAGAGGTTACAGTGTAATCTTCATAAACTGCCACCTTTTGTCCATTTTGCATGCAAGTACGTATAAATGATTGTATATCCTGAAATTAACACGGAAAACAACTAAGTACTATTATTAAGGTAAATACGTGATAATTATAAGCATTTTCGCAGGGATTGTGACACAAAAAAGTATTAAATTTTTGATGTTATCACTAAGACACTAACCCGACCCTATTAGGCTATCAGGTTTATCAGGATGACCCGATAAACACGATAAGCTAAGTTAGACCCGAATGAACCCAACCCTATAAGGTCTTATCAGGTT